>JAPYZK010005362.1:0-18297 GCA_030522785.1 Platygaster equestris
AGTCTCGAAAATATGCCAAAATCTACGAATTTTTTCATGGAAATTCATAAGAGATGGAATTAAATCAACATTGTTCGAAATTCACAATATTCTGAAACTCAAATTCCAAGTATAAAAAATATTTGATTAAAACGAATCTGAAAACTCGAAATACATCGAAAATTCGCTTTTTCGGGTTGATGAGTCTAATTTTTAGAGACATTTATAAATTTGAGAAAGAAAGAGAAACAATATATTTTTCCACCATTCTGCTACTCACCGAAAAATTCGTCCAAATTTGAAATTTTTATTCTTATTTTTTCATGTTATGCAAAATCCGAAATTTTGATTTTTCGAATTCACGAAAAATTCCGGTTGGTAAGTTCTCCGAATTCGTATTTTTTAGTACCTTTCGTAAGCAAAATGATACAGTTGTGAATTTATCCACAAAACGTCTGTTCTATCGACGTTGAGTCATCGTCAGTCGTATCATACGAAGGAAACGTATGGAGTTTCACGTGTACAGCATTCGAAGAACTTCCAGGCAATTCCGAGATGTTGATCAAAATCCAAAAAACGTGAGATAAAAGATGATATTTGGAAATTGCTTCCAAAATCGCAGATTCAATACTGATGAACGAAAATTTTTCTGGAAAATGACAACGAATTCATGAACTATTTTAGAAATGGAAAATTCACACACATCATGCATTGTTTTCTCAAAATTCGATTCCAGAGTAAATTGACAATAGCTAAAAAAATGAATAAATTTTTCGTATAACCTCAAAATCTTCGTAAATTATGAAAATACATAATCTAGTATAAATTTCTGGAAAATGATCAGATTTGTCTGCAATCGTCGAAATTTCTGAAAAAAACTTTAAAAATATAGTCAGGGTTTCAATTTGAATAAATTCCTAATAGCAAACAAAATATGAGCGATTTTTAAAATATCGAAAAAATTCACATATTTCAAGTCGATGGCGAAATTCATATTTCGAACAGACAAAACTTCTGTGGCTGTGGCTAATTGTATGAATTGGCGATAAAAATTTTTTTTACAAAAGTCTCTAAAAATTTCCAAAAATTAATTTAATGTGAGAATAAAAAATGTTTGAACTACTCAGGTTATATATACTTATTTTACTCAACTTTAACAGAAAATACATTCGAAACGGGATATTTTAAAAAATGTTTGTGGGGAATCCCAATTTTCAAAAGTGCTCCGATTCACGATTATTTATAGTCGTTTCCTCATAAGTCTGATATTTCAGCTGAAAATCCACTTCAAAGTCCGAAAATCGTCATTTTTGCCAATATTCATCGGTGATTTTTAGCTGAACCAATCATCGTAGAAATATGATATTTGGCAAAATTACTTATTTCACTCAACTTTGACAGAAAATACATTCGAAACGGGACATTTTGAAAATTTTTTGTGGGCAATCCCTGTTTTTCAAGGTGCTCCGATTCGCGATTCTTTATAGTTGTTTTGAAGGTCTCACCGAGTACACTCAAACTGTGTAATATAAGCTTTATAAGTCTAATGGTTGGGAATTTTACTGTCGACTTCTCATTTTGTTCGAAAAGAGTGGACGAATCGATAGTGGCGTGAAAAAGACGACTGACTATTTTGAAGACTGCGATATTTATATAAATTTCGAAAGTTCCGAAAGTTATAAGAATGTTAATGGAAATTTAGAAGAGGCTCCCAATTTCGAAAATGGCGAAAATTATGCAAGTGTTAAGGATATGAAATTATTGAGAATTTTGAAAAATCGAAAAAAATCTGCGTATATGTCAACATTTATGAAAATTCAGAGTTTGAGACGGTTTGAAAATTTCAGTTTTCCTAAAAATGTTGGTTAACTTGAAAAAGTCGATTGTTTTTTATATTCTACCATAAATAGTTTCAACAATTTGAGAACTTCCAAAAATTTGGAGAAATGGAAAAAATTTAATTACTGCAAACTTTGAGAAATTTACTGAATTTTGTATAAAAAATCCCGAAAATCTCGAGAAGTTCATTAGATTCAGATTATTCAAAAATTTATTTTTTATTTTAAATTTATTTTAAGATTTTCGAAAATCCGAAGAATTCCGAAAAATTTGATGATTTTTTTAAATTTCGAAAATCCTCAGAATTTTGGACATTCCACAAATAAAAATATTCTAAATTCACAATATTTTATAACTTTTATTCCAAGTATAGAAAATATTTAAATAAAACGAATCTGAAAACTCGAAATACATCGGAAGTTCGCTTTTTCGGGTTAGTGGGTCAAATTTCAAGAAACATCTATAAAGTTGATAAAGGAACGAAAACAATACATTTTTCCATCATTCTGTCACTGACCGAAAAATTCGTCCGAATTTTGAATGTTTGTACTCATTTTTTTCAACCCGCAAAATCCGGAATTTTGATTTTTCGAATTCACGAAAAATTCCGGTTGGTAAGTACTCTGAATTTTTAACTTTCAGTACCTCTAGTAAGCAAAATGCTGCAGGTGTGAATTTATCCACAAAACGTCTGTTCTATCGACGTTGAGTCATCGCCAGTCGTACCATACGAAGAAAATATCTGAAGTACCCACGTGTACACAGTTCGAAGAACTTGCAGGAAATTACGAGATATTGATTGAAATTTTAAAAGTGTGAAATAAGAGATAATATTTGGGAATTGTTTCTATGATTGCGAATTCAATACTGATAGGTAAAAATTTTTCGTAAGTATCGAAGTTCGAGATCGAAGTTTTGAAAATATTCGTAAAAGTCGAATTGAATGACAAAAAATTATCGATTTATTTCAAAAATCATAAATCTACACATTTAATGCGTTTTTTCCTTAATAGTAAATTTACAATAGCTAAAAAAAATAAATCAATTTTTTGTATAACCTTAAAATCTCCGTAAGTTATATAAACACATCATTAAGAATAAATTTCTGGTTATTGTTTAGATTTTTCTGCAATTGTCAAAAATTTCCAAAAAACTTGAAAAATGTTGTCATGTTTTTAATTCGAATGACTTTGAAATTACTAACATTTTGCAATTAATGAAATATCGGAAAAATTAACGTATCTCACGTCGATTGCAAAATTTATCTTTCAAACAGACGAAACTTTACGAAATCTAAATAAATTGATTGATTCGATTCAAATTGTTCTGGAATAAAAAACAGAAGAATTAAAACATTTAAATAAACTGACCTTTCATATACTTAAATACATCATTTTTTTTGTCCGAATATTTCGAGAATTAAAACGAAAAATCTATAAAACACGTTCATTCCTAGTTTGCACAACTCTTAAATCAGAAACGAATAAATCAACATCAAAGATAAAAAATTTCAAAATTATGCGAAAAAAAATTTCGAAACTGAATAGTCACAACATTCACATATTTATACTAATGAATTTTCTGAATTCAACTACCAAAAAGTAATAATTACAATAAAAACACAATATAATACATCATTCACGATTAAAACCGACACTAGAATCGAAATTCACCTCTAAACTGTACCTTAACCTAAAAAAAAAAAAAATCTAAAACAAAATTTCAAAGAAGATACCCCCGAATAAAATCATCCTGTACTATTTTTTTATTAAGTTTATTTTATATATCGACAACAACACGTCATACATTGGAAAAACAGAAGGTTTCGTGAAGCAAACTCGACTGAAAAAGTTGGTTGAACAATCCGAGAGACACTATGTGAGTGTGCCGCGCCATCATCTATGGAGTCGTATATATATAATATTGTGTGTCCGCAATGCGTGTTACTGTTTAATCGAATCGTGTGTACCGTGATGATAATCATGTATGATACTCTCGCCCCTATCACACAACGATATCCTCTCGCTCCCGCACTCTCCTGCTATTTTTTTCCGGCCTCCACACCGGAATCTCTCAATAAAGACTCTCCCCTCCTCCCACCTCCACTCTCTCGCCTCACACCACCTTTCCACTCCCCTTTCGCCAGTGTTAACCATGCTGGAAAACTTTCTAGCCATATCGGAATGACTTGCTAAGGTTCATTGACACGATCAAAAAAATTTATTGTATTCGTACAATCCGTTATACGTAAACAATATTATTAGTGAAAAGCAAAACTGACAGAAAAATTCCTATAAATTGAAGGTGACTTTGGATCTAACCAACCTTTCACCACGTGGGAATTTATAGAAGTAAAAATCTATCAAGGATGGAATTCTTGTGCAAGTAAAAAAAATAAGGCCTAACGAATAATAGTTATTGCCTGTGTGCATTTCTTTTAATTTATCACATCAGATTTAGCAGCCAAACAGCACTGTTTCAATTAAGAGTGGATTGTTTATACTTAAACATTAGAAAAGGTCAATAATTTGGAATATGTCAACGCTGTTGAACAGTTACGTCAGCATTACCGACCCCCCACCACGCGGAGTGAAAGGCCAGCGGGATCCAAGGTCACCGCGCGAAGTGAAAGGTACGCGTTACCGACCTCCCACCACGCGGAGTGGAAGGCCAGCGGGATCCAAGGTCACCGCGCGAAGTGAAAGGTACGCGCTACCGACCTCCCACCACCGCGCGGTTTCCTGCGCGCGGTGGAAGAGTCGACGCTGCCGTTAACCAGAGCAGATTCACCCCCTCCGCGCCGTTATTGAGAGACTCCGCCGTAAATTCTAGAGTATCCCTTCGTGCGTGAGTATGAACAAGGCCCGGCGACGGCCGGTTGTTGCACACTGGCACACAAACATGTACAAACGTGAATATAATGACTGTAAATCGATTAATTATCATGTATACCAAAACCCCCTGGCCCCGACACCGGGGCCAGGTAAGCACGCAAAACCGTGACGAAACAAAAACGTAAACGAACTCGAAGAAACTTTTTCGTGCGTAATGAGACGGCTTATACATACTAATTTGCGTTGTGACGTAGTTGCGGGTCCGACGACGGCCTTCCGACGATTTTTTTCCTCCTCCACCAACCTCTTTTTTTGTTTTTCACGTGTTTATAACCTTAATTATTAAAATTTTTTCATCTCTTTTTTTGTTTTAAATTTACTCGCGCCGCGCTCCGTCGACCGTATCGGAGCTACTCCCGGCACCTCCTCTCGCGATTTATGTACAATTTTACAACCTACGCGCCGCCGACATATAATTTGCATTACTTTTTTTCCTTTCTTCATAAGACCTTTTTAAATACACGAATAGGACCTAGACGTCGTTTTAATTTTTTACACTATACTAACGAAATCTAAACGTTCAATTTTTTTCGTTTTCATCACGCTAGGAATAAATTTTGCCGTATCGTTAGTATATTTTTAGTTTCTTTATAGAAATATGCTTACAAAAATAGAATTTTGCGAGACGCCGAGAGTGCGCCGATTGCGGTCGGGGCGGGCTAGGCTTCATTTTTTTTTCCTTCAACGCTCCCCCATACATAACTTTGACTATCCACATCAACTTTTTATTTTGCATTATTTCCCGAAACCGCGAAAGGAAATAAATAGAAGAAATGAATCGAAAACCATCTCCCCCCGTGCTGGAGTTATGAATTTACACGAAGCCGTAAGCCGTCATTCGTGGATTCCCGTACAATTGAATTTCGTCGGTGAATTCTCATCATTTTTTTATTACTTTTTCCTAGTAACTCCCCACCATTTTTCCCACATTTTTTTAATATACTTCGTAACTTTCTTTCCCTCCCTGAAAAAACTCACCAGTTCCCATGTAAATATACACACAGACACGTATAAACATACCTCCCTCACAAACACAATAAATATTTATATATATATAAATATATATCATGTGTGTATGTGTCAGTGTACGTGTGTATGTGCGGGAGTATATACATGCCATGAGTATAACCTTTAAAACTTTTTCACCGTCGCCATGTACAATATTTATGTAACGATTAGTATTTGATATTGAAATAATCGTAATATTGACAATACTAATTGTTATAATTTATGATGCTAGCAATTTTTTCCATCCGTAATCACAATAATTCCGAAAACAATGGTTTATGGTGGTAATTATATTTAAACAATCGATGCGACAAATTACGAGAAATGATCGTACAGGTCGTATGCACAATAATTTTGCCCGCTTTATTTTTTTCGCGGCGCTCCGCTGGGACGTCCGTGGCGCGCGCGCGCCGGGACGGTGCGCGCGCAACGTGGACGTTCCGGTGGGGGTGCCTGTTCGGAAACGTCCTCATGCGCACGGCTTATCCCAAATTAACTCGGCCATTTAGATTCGTCATTACAATATTACATTATTCGATTATACCATATCGTAGTACACTAGCGTTTATTCGAATTTAACATACTTTGATACGCAGTATGATGGTTTCGAAAACGGTCACCGGCCAACCAAATTTTGTTCACACATCAATACACCTACGCTCAGTAATCGAAGTAATTTGTACTTGTAGCCATATAATATAAATATTTCATTAGTTCGGCCCCACTTTTTTCTAGTATTTTTTTGCAGCCTCACCACTTTTCATTTCCCTTAATACAACACCGTAATATTTTGTTTTTTTTTTTCCTTACTTTTCTGTCGCTAGTCGGCAGTATTCCGAGGCCCTACGCATTACGGATATTTAAATATTACTTCTTCACCACGTTTTTCCCCTTAGTAATCTTTCGACCCGTCGAAAATCTCTAAAAACATGTGGCGCCGACTCAATTCGTCTTTTTTCCCCGTTTGTCGCGCTGGAACCGAAAATGTACTCGAAAACAAACTCAGTGACCTCATTTTTGACCGAACAAATTTACGCGCAAACAAGCAGGGCGCCGGATATATACACAAGTACGACTGAATGACGATTTTTTCCCCTCAATCTACAAAAAACAGAGCGTTTACACTTTCTCACTCTTTTTCTCACTCTTTCTCACTACTCCGAAATATCGATGTAACAATTTTTCTCCCTCGCGTTTAGTTCAAAAAGGGGCACTGGGGAAAACAGGAAACGAAAACTTGGCGGCGTTCGATGTCCACATTTCCGCGCCCGAGGCGTGCGCGAGCGTTGACGCTTCCCTCGCCCCTCCGAAAATATGTCTCCGAGTATTTTTTTATTTAAATATACATTTCCTTTTTTTCTCCTCATTTTTTTACAAAACGACTTACCCAAAGAGAGGAACAGTGTAAAATTTTGTGTACTTTTGTTTTGTGCCCACTCGGGGGCGAGACCGTCAACAAGAGCGCCTAACCTCGAACGCACACTTTCGAGCTGTGTTTTTTTTTTATATTCTCGCCTAAAGCAAATCCACTTACTGAGTTCCGAAATGTAGCCGTGACCCTAATTATACATACATGCATACGTACATAGGTATACGTATGACGGTGCACGGCTAGTGCGGCAAGGAAGAGACTGCCATCACTTTCTGGGAGAGCTGCGCCGCAGTTGTCGGCAGTTGCGCGTGCACCTGCCTTTCACTTTGTAGACTGTGGTGTCCCACAACTGCCCTGACGCCTGCCAAGGTTGCGTGTACAGTTGTGGACAGCTGGAGGGAATTGCGCGCGCATGCCCACCTGCCTTTCACTTTCGCTTCGACCTTGGATCTACGGGTATGCGCATGCACCCAGCCACAACTGTCCCACGACCTTGAAGTAATGGGCAGCCGCCAACTTATCGCTCGTGGCCCAGCGCTCGATATACATACATATATATGTGTACGTACATATGTAGATATACTAATTACTGACTTATTCTTACGATACAACAACATACTATACGTATATGGCTCTACAGATGTTCGCTTGCACTGTAACTGAAAATGTATATACGTTCGGGTTCCTCCGGTCCGGTCCGCCCGACCTCCATTCGGACAAATGTTAGGCCTTGTCGAGACTCGTGCGGTCTCAGAACCCTGCACGATTTCACGAGTTCATCTCCCAGATCGCGCCGATCGGACCGGGAAACCGCGATGATGGATTCGGAACTGAGAAATCGTTAAAAACCCGGCGTGTTCGATCGTTTTGTGTCGAATGTACCAGGTATTTCAGAGTCTCCTACCCGCGTTATGCTTCATTCGTGCTGCCCACCGGCAACGTGCCCAAGCCTTATTTCCCTTGACGGGCCGAATGCGCGTGTTTCACTTTTGGCTACATCATTTGTAAACTGCCGAGACGTTAACTCAGGATGTTAATTTCACCCGGTTGGATTGGAAAAAACTTGTTCTCGAATTGGTCGCTCATTTTTGGGGTGGACGCCGGCGAGCGGGGACCGCGCGTTTTACGGCCCTCGGGGGTAAAAAACGCTCATTTTGATTCAGCAGGGCCTCGCGGGCCGCGCTCGCAGGCGCGGGGAACGTCCGGGCGTCGCTGGCGGGCAGCACACTTTAAAAAACCGAACCATGGGACAACGTGTCGCCCTGGCACCTTCCATTGTATACAAATATCTCAATGTTTCACATCACAATTCATCATTTTCTTTTTTCTTATGTATAATATTACGCATTGTCGTGGGAAAATGAGAACCAGTCTTATGTCGCCTGCCGCTGGGCAAGGCTATATTCTGTAACAGAAAAATATATACATCTGTATCGTATGTATAGTGCTGCTCTGTAACTCAAGATTTTACATTTGTTCATTTATCGTAATCCTGTACAAAAACGTTTCGACTACGTGGCGGACTCGTCCCGGGACGAGTGGCGCCGCTGCTCGGCCGCCCCATCGCATGTCGGGCACAAACGAAGCGGACCCGCGGGTAGGTCGTTATTTTTTTTTCTTTAATATCTGCTATTTCTGTATCCTTGTGAAACTGCGTGGCAACTAGTCCTTACGTTTTTTTCAATGTTCTGTTGTTTCACGGGTGACGCGATCTCGCCGTGTACCTGTGCAGAGTGTTGGTGTATGGCTTTATAATCAAAGGTTTGTCTCGTACATTATCGTCGTCGTATCATTAAATAGTACATTATCGCTAGGATGTTATATCGAAAATAACGGATAAATACAACACGTAGGGGGCATGGGCGGGGGGTGGGGGGGGGGGGGGAAGCTGCTATACCAGCTGGGAACAGGAACCATCCGTCATCCCGCGTCACTGACAGAACCAGAGCCGCGGGTGACCTTGAAAATGAGCGGCGGAGCTAAAGTTATATGGTCTCCCCACACATGTGCGTACGACGGGAACAAAGGTTTTCACGAACTGCCTACGAATACTAATTAGTAGTACATCTCCAGTGGATCAATGAACTTTGCGTGATGTTTTTTTTTTCGGTAGTTTCCTTCCCATTTAAAAGTTACGACTGATTTTGTTGGTTGGATTAATAACTGGGTCGCATCGCAGTATGGAATGGACATTTTTTTCTAAGGGTACGTTTTTATTTTTATCTTTCTCCATTGTTTGCTTATGAAAACGGAATTGATTGATATAACTGGTAGGATACACAAGTTTTTTTTCCTTTTACATACGGCTATTATTCGGATATATGGTAGGTAGTAGTATGTAGTTGTCGACACACAATTTTTAATTGGTTATGCTGGCGTTACGGTTTATACGGATTTACTGCTTGTTATTCATTAATAATTATCGAGTTTAATGGTAGTTTAGTTGACAGCTGTTATGAAGCTCTCGTGGTCGATATTAATGCGGTTAAAATCTACTATTCTTCACGGGTGCCGGAAGGCTTATCGACCCTCTTCTGCGAAAGAACATTGTTCTTTCAGGGTGACGGGATCGGGAGGTCGACAAGTCTGGGGCACCCGGCGTCCATAGGGTTTGTTCGATGGAAAGTGGGAGAGACCATAGTACACATTTACGTATTACGTGAGTATACTGATATATTTGCATGTTATCGATATATACGTGTATAGCAGCGTTTCGAACTCCTTGCCTAGGTACGTAAACGAAAGATCTCGTGTGTCTGGAGACGGTATTCATTAGTGCTCTCCGAATTCGGATCGGTCGACTTCTGGCGGATACGCGATACTCCTAGACACAACCTGAGAGAGGTGTTTCTCCGGGAGCCGTAGACCTGGCGATCGCCCTCAGTCCTACTCATTTCCACGCATGCGCGCGTGCATTTCAACGCGCCCTCATTCAGAATGATAAGTACCCCTTAGTTTGCACGCCCAATCAAGCGGTAAATTGATTCATTTTTTTAGCCCTCCCATGTAGAATGATAAGTTCCCTTAGATTTAACGCCCAATAAAGCGGTAAATTGATCTGTTTCGCTTACCCTCCCATATATAATGATAAGTACCCTCAAAGTAAACTCCCAATCGGGCAGTAAATCAATTTATTTTGTTCACCCTCCCCCACAATTAAAAACCCGTCATCGGCGTTTTTTCCGTGAGGGCTCCCTCTTTCCTGGAAGATCTCAGCCAGGCAAACGGACATTGGAGCACCGCGTACACGATCCAACCGACCCAAACTGGGACAGGAGGTGAAAACTCGGCGGCGGTCGAGCACCGGTCAGGCTTTGGGTGGGCGTTCGGTCTATGTCGGGCCCCTTTGTATAATTTTAGTATTTTTTTCGTATAAAATCAACACTGAAGGCACATTCTATCGGACGAGTCGGCCCAGTGTGTGCTGTGAGTGAGACTTTGGGCGCGGGGCCCGTTTCCGCGGCCGCCCTGGGCGGCTCCGCCAAGGGCCTTATGCACCCCGGAGCCGCCCGTCTTTACAAAGATTAAGGCTCGCGAGAGTTGGGTGGGAGACAGGGTTGCTGGGTAGTTACGATTACTGTAATCACTAGTGCTGGCGGCCGCGACAGGGGCCCGCGCGAGAAACTGTTACTTTGAGTGGCGGTACTTTGATCCGGTTGCCTTCTTCTATTGCTTCGGGTTTTGGGGGTCTGTTTCGCTTCTTCGCTTTAACGTCGAAAGGTCTATTTCAAAATTGAGAGCCGGACCAGCGCTCGCCTGTAACCGCCCAACAATAACGAATTCTGTTTTTCTTTCTTACGCGCTGTTTGATATGGAGAGGCTTGATCACTCTTGGATCGTCATTGCTGGCTTAATGGAAGAACGTAAGATGAACCCTGGCATCCCCTACTTTTTTGCTTACTATCTGTTAACAGACCAAACAATTCAATGCTCTGGTTTTCGCTCGTTCAGAACACTGCAAATTAACAACTCTATACATGTCGCAACGGAATTGAAAAAACTTATCAACGCATCAACCTAGCTAAGTGAAACTTGAACTCAACAATTGCTTGGGCTATGACGAACATAGCTAAATTATGTGCAAAACGTCGAAGAATTCAAAAAGAACCGATGACTTACGGGCTACTTATCTAGGAGCATTTTGATTCGACACCTTTCCGTGAAAAAATGCGTAAATCTTCGACGATAGGAAAGAGTGACTGACTATTTTTAGGAGGAATCGGGTCGGCATAGAGTTCTAAACGCTCTTCGGCTTACAGACATCCATATGAAACAAGTCTCGCCTCGTTACGGGTAGAATAGTTTGTAAACGTAAGTTATATCAATAATATATTTATATCCTCGTATCCATATGTTATCTAATTATCGTTACGAACTATGAGTGAATGATGGATAAGAAACGACCACTTCCTAAAATAGTGTACTCCACACCGGTGCCATAGGGTCCGCGGAGTTTCGGCAGTTTTTACTCTCTCTCACTCGTTATCCATGATCTTTCACTGTCCTCGATACCTTTCGCTCTACTCAGTCATTCGCTCACTCAATCTTGTGCATGCGCTCTCTACGTTTTGAACATTCGACGGAACAACAAGAAGCAAATGACCCAAGTTTTGAAGATGTTACGTGCTACGTGTAGGCCCCCTGGAGAAACCGGCTTAGTTGCCGTGATTCTAGGTTTTCCAGCTTCGCACGCTTGGATGAAGTGGAAAATGAATCGATTGTTGGGAGATGGTTGGTGCTGTAGACGTTTTTATAAGAGGTTTTGAAGGTTATGGTGAACATTTTGTTGAAATCTGTGAGTTCTGTTCTGAACTCTCCGATGTCAGTATTCGGAGAGACATGTGCATGGAATGAATCGATTCTGTAAAAAATAAAGATCTGTAACTGAGGAAAAGTTTCCCGGCAAACTATACAGAAGCAACAACAGCACCAACGATTTCCTTCAAGTCCTGCCTAACGCAAATAATGTCGCTTATTATTGTACCCAACGATCCGTGAAAAATACGCGACATTCTCTAGTATCCGTTAAGTTACCGTAGGATATTCTATTGTTCATTGAGTTCCGATAGCGCGGTTATGAAATTAAAGTGTCCTCTCAAGTTGGGGGGTCTGAATCAATTCACGGCGAGGTAGATGGAGGCGAATGATGGAGGAACGCACTCTGTGTCCTACATGATCTTCCAAAGGATCATCTCATCAAGTCGCGATCGATGACTTTTCGTGTACCAATTTTTTTCGTTTTTGGTCTTTTACGTGTCGACTGACGTCGGGCAGCCCGTGCAACGGTGATGGGTTACCAAAAAAAAAAAAAAAATTATATCTATATAAAGAAAAAAAGTGGGGAACGAATGTAAGATTGAATTCTATACAATCCAGCTGACTGATTTATTGAAATGAGGAGAAAGAAAAAACGAAAACGCAAAAAAGTATGAAAAAAAATTTTAAAAAATTAGAAAAACGATGTTGAAAAATGAAAACTGTTTTCTCAAATGATGTTTTCGTAACTTCTGCAACGTTGCACGGAGTTCGCCAAGGTCAAACATGGCATTTTTTTTATTGATTGTTCATTGCCTTTTTCTAGTAAAATTTTCGCGATTTAGTGTCAATTCTAATCGAGAATGAATTAAATGAGTTCTGAAATTCTGAATACTGACGATTTCCGAGACGAAAAGTCCGGTCCATATATCCTGTAAATGATATCGAAAAAAAATTTCACCCTCTCACCCTCCTCAACTACCGTACAGATTGATGAAAAGAAAATTTCGTAAATGTTGGCAGTGAATATCAGAAAATCAAAGAATGAGTATCTTCTGTGTAAAAAATGACATCTGACGACATCATTTCGAAAATCGTCAGTGTTTTTCTCTCCACAAGTTCTATCCTGTAATTTCCGAAAGGCATCAAACATTCTGAACGCGAAAAATCGGATCACGTACACCAAAGTCACAGCATACGTTTCTGCAATTGATCATGCATTAAATATGTATGTTTCCATTTTCCTTCTTTTTTCATAGCGCTACTGAGCCGGAAGACAGGGTTATTTTCGCCAAATCACTCATCTCCTTCAGTCAATCCCACAATTATCTCGCCCTCTTTCGCTCGCACAAAAATGAAGTATCTCGACTCGCCAAAGTTCAGCCAAACGATATTGCGTGAAAAATGGATAAATTAGAAGCGTTTCCTTTTCGTTAACACATATTCAACGGCCATTATAATTTTTTACTTTTTTTCATTACTTTGTTTAATCTTAATATAATCACTTATTCCTCGTTTTTACAATATAGGCGCGTGCCTCCCGGTAGGCAAGGAGACTGGCACTCTCTGTATAATTTTTTCTTTTTTTTTTCATCAGTTTATTCTCACTCAGACTCTACTTCTACCTTTTCTTCCCCCATTTTTTTTCTTCATATGTCTCATCTTTTCTTCTAGGATCAGTTTGCGCCGAACGTCTTTAGCCCGTGGCTCCGAACTCAGTTTTTTCGTGTTTTCGGGAGGGGGGTTCCAGAATTGGTCGAGTTTTATTCGAGAAATGGGTTTGCCAGGTGTTTTGGAGGAGAAAAGTCATCTTGGGATTTTTTTCTAAAAATAAAATTCGATAAGTTATGGACGATTAAAGTTGATCGTTTTTTTCGACGATTTTCTCTATTTATTTTCAATTTTTTTCAATTTTAGTGGTAAAAATAGTACATTTCTGATGTATTCCGTGAAATCATTCTCAAAGTCGATGGAGTTTAATTTTTCGTTCCATTTTTTACGGACTCTGAATATGTATGGTCCTTCGAGCCGGATTTTTGCCTTGAAAAAATTTCAATCATCCATTAATCATTCTTTCCTAGACTCGTGGAATAGTTTAGATCGTCTGAGACTCTTAAAAACGATTTCTGGAAAAAGGTCCTTCGAGCCAGATTTGCTTCATGAAATTTTAACTATCCATGAATTTGTTTCTTGTTCGGATTTTGGAAATGATTTAGATACGATTTTTCAAAAAAAGGTCCTTCGAGCCGGATTTATGCTTCAAAAAACTTCAACAATCCATGAATTTGTTTCTTGTTCGGATTTCGGAAATGATTTGGATACGATTTTTCAAAAAAGGTCATCCGAGTCCGATTTCCGGTTCCATGAAAATTTAATTATCCATAAATGAGGCTTTTTCAGTCTTGAAAAAAGATTCAGAACGTTTTCAACTCCCAAATACGATTTTTTGAAAAAAGGTCCTTCGAGCCGGATTTTCGCTCCATGAAACTTCAACTATCCATGAATTTGTTTCTTTTCCGGATTTGCAAAATGATTTGGATACGATTTTTAAAAAAAAGGTCCTTCGAGCGGGATTTTCGCTTCAAGAAACTTCAACTATCCATGAATTTGTTCCTTTTCCGGATTTCGGAAATCATTATAAAATTTCGGAAATCAATTTATAACAATTCAACTGTTTATAAATCAGGCTTTTCCAGTCATGGAAAAAGATTCAGAACGTTTCCAACTCCCAAATACGATTTCTTGAAAAAAGGTCCTTCGAGCCGGATTTTCAGCTTCCTAAAACTTAGACCTCCTCTAACTCCGTCAATTTCGACTTTACAAAAAAACTTCCAAGACGACTTTCGTCCCAAATTTCTCAAAGAATCCGTTCTACCAATCCTGGAACGCCCCTGATGTCGATGTCGATCTTACACGACCAAATAACATCGTATATTCTATACATCTTATACAGTGAGATCGCGAGATTTTTGGCTAGAACGACGGTCGCATCAAGGACACTTGGCTCCCTACGTTTCTGTACCATCCAATTTAATTCCTTATTATACCACCACCCCCCCTTTATCCCCAACTTTTATCTTCTTGAACACCGAGATAATGAACTTCTTTTCGCTTCGTTATAGTACAACACAGC
This sequence comes from Platygaster equestris, assembly GCA_030522785.1. NCBI lineage: Eukaryota > Metazoa > Arthropoda > Insecta > Hymenoptera > Platygastridae > Platygaster > Platygaster equestris. Next base: position 14,981 of record JAPYZK010005362.1, read on the forward strand.
CGGAGTAATCGACGGCGCGTTTCCATCTATTGCAACGTAATTCGCTCACTTTCCGAGTTATCTACAAGGTTTTTTCACTCGGTTGGCCGAAAAACGGAGAAAAACGTGAGGAAAACGTCTTTCGGACGTTTTTTGGTTTCGCGAAACGTCATTTTTTATTATAACTTGAGTCTTAAAAGGTTATTCAACGTTCCGAAAACGTTAGAAGAACGTAAAAAAGACGTTTTGGAGATTCTTATAGAATTTTCGATGTTTTCTGTCCGATTTTTTACGTTTAGATATAGTCTAGAATTTTTCTAGTTATCAAGGAAATGATTTAGATTATGATTTGATTTTTTTACCTTCGTAAGACGTCAAAAATACGTCATTTAGACGTTTTTATGGGTTTTGGTGTAATTATTATCGTTTTTCGTCCTTTCTTGGAAGTTTCGATGAGTTTGGGAAAATTTTGCATGGTTCCAAACATTTCTATAAATTATCACACGTTTTCAAACGTTGGAAAAACGTTAAATAACTATGAAAAAGACGTTTTGAGAACTATAAAGTAGATATGTTATGTCCTTTCGATGATTTTGATGAATTATCTACGTTTCTGATAACCTTTTATCGTTTTTAAAACATTAAATAGTACAACTGGAAGTTTCGGAACGTTCTAAAGACGTCAAAAAAACGTCTTTTGAACGTTTGCAGCGTATTCAAAACGGTTTTAGACCTCTTTATTACGATTTCAAATATTTTCAAAAACTGTTCACCCTTGTCGAATATTTTCAAACAATCCTAACCTTCTCTAAATGCCTTTAAACGTTCCCAAGACGTGATAAAAACCTTTTTCACACGTTTTATACACCTTTTTCGAGCCAACTGAGTCGATATTCATTCACCACTATAATTTTTCACACCCCGAGCGAATTTTCTATATTGTCATTCGTCTGGACATTTCGAGAAAATTACCTATCTTAATCTGGGGTTCGTTCGGAGAAATAAAATGTGTTCGATCTTCGATAGCACATCTGCAATTTTCCAACAACATTTTTTTCGTGGTGTCGTTTTTCGGAATTTGCACGGAAATTCTACGTAAATGTGCTACCAAAGGTTTTGTTGGAGGTTTTTTCTTCAGTTTTCACGATTCTGAAAATTTTCCGATATTTGGAATATTTTTTCTCAATTCTACACTGTACACTCGGATATTTGAAGTGCGAAAGTTCAGTAATTTGATGTTCCGGATTTTTTGATTTCGTAAAAAAATTGGATTTTTTTCAGAATCCCAAAAACAGTGAAACCTCGATTCCTGCCCATCCTCTCGGGTTCCTGAACTCATATTTTTGAAATCCATAACCTCAACCGTCACCGAAAACCGAAAACCGCGGAAAAAAATGAAAAAAAAAAAATCACTTATTCGCTCGGCGTCTCTTTTTCAACACTCACCCCCCGATAAAAATGTATTTTTCACTTCCTGTCAGTCGTCATTTTCTCTCTGTCGCACTCGCGCATTCTCCCCACTCTCACCCTAAACCTACGGAAAAATGCTAATTTCCATACGGCCCTAGCGTAAACAGTTACTTCCTTAACCTTAACCTCAATCATCGTTTATCACGGCTTAACCTCGAAAACCATAGTTCATTACCATTATCGTAATAGTTATCAGTATTAGTTTATTACTGTATGGTAGTTACCCCTTTTTAAAGTTAAACTATTCGGTATTTTAGCGTCAATAGCGTGAAAGTATTTAACGTTAGATACAGTTACTTAGTATTACTCAAGTTCTATACGGGTCGATTTTTTGGTTTTTTTTTCTCGAATTTTTGGATTTTAAACACGCCGATACGCGATTTCGGGAGGTTAGGGTTTTTGGGGGGAAATTCCGAAAAGATTTGTCAAATTTCAGTCGTGTCGAAATTTTTCGAATTTCGGGGTAATTCGGAGATTTGTCGTTTTTCCAACATGGTGGATATTTTTTCAGGTCTACCAACTCGACTCGTTTAAAAAGGAAATTTTTCGGGTTGGGAAAGTTTCGTAAGAAAATTTGGTTAATTTTCAATTTTAGGAGGGATGAAAAAAGGGGGAGGTTAAGGGAAGTTTCGAATTTTGGGATTTTTTGACTTTGTGAAGTTGGTAGGACAGAAAAAATTGACGATTTTTGAATTGTGACAGTTTTTCTCGTTCGACTTCGATGTAATTTACTGAATTTGGGGGGGGGGATTTTGATAATTTTTGGGTGGAATCGTGGGTTTTCTGTAGAAATGTATGAATTTTTGATGGCGATACTCAACCTTTCATTTTATTGAAAAATCGAAAAAATTTGTGTGGAATATTCGAAACATTTACATATTAAAATTTATTTAATTCGTATTTTGGACCGAATGAACGCGGAAATAATAATTCAAACACAAGAAAGTATACAATTTCACAATCTGAATGACTTTGAAATTACGTATAAAAAGATCGAAATTGGACAGAACGACAAAAACGAGTTAATTTGGATTAAAATACGATTTAATTGGGTTTTTTCCAATCGAAATGCCTCTAGAATTGAAATATAAAAATTCGAAATAAAAAAGTAAAAATATTCACGTATTTTAAGTTACGAAATTTGAATTCAAAACCGATTAAATTTAAATTTGTCTATTCAAATACGTTCAAATACAAGAAATTCATCTCGAAATGACTCTAAAATCAAACATTCAAAATTTAACCATTAATACGATCAAATTCACGTATATAAACTGAAATACGTTGAATTTAGTAACTCTAACCTCAAAATCGTTGACAATTATGATATTATGAAATAAAATTAGATCCATTTTCGATCTAAATGACTTCAAAACAATTATGATATGATGAAAGAAAATTAGGTCCATTTTTAATCTAATGACTTCAAAATCGACGTCAAGAAAAAAAAATACAATTATTCACGTACGAATTTCGTATTTTCAGCCAACAAAACTGAAAATTTTCCTTGAAAACACAATGAAATCCGAAAAATATTACTAGAAATTACTTTTCAATCGAAAACAAAAACTTCACATTTTAATACACTGAAAATTCACGTATTTGAACTCGAATACGTAAAATAATGTATTTCTCACCTCAAAATCGTGGAAAAATGCGGAATATACAATTTCATACGTCAAATTTCGATCAAAATGAGTTAAGAATTTGAATATAAAGAATCGAAATCGAATTTCTAGAAAATTCACGGTTTTGAAGACCCGAAATTCGTATTTTAATCAGATAAAAAGTCGTAAATATCTCGTACTTGCAAATTAAATCGGCCAATTTTTATTTAGAATGACTCTAGAATCAAAATCCGAAAAAAT
>JAPYZK010005367.1:0-12656 GCA_030522785.1 Platygaster equestris
ACAAAACTGTGTATTGCTGCAATGTTTTTGTTGTTGTTTACAAAAGTGTCGAATACAGTCATAATCAATCCCGATGAAAATCAAAGCAACGAAAGGGATCGTTAGTTTTCAACTCCCTAAAGTACGTAGCAAAGCTCTAAGGGCGATTGTTGCGTCAATCAATCAGGTAACCTATTATTTTCCCCCTCTCAGCAGGGCCGTGCAAGCACATATTTCTCGCAGTTTTTAAATAAAATATTGTGTGCGACTATTGGTCGAAAGAGGAGATTCCACTCGCGTGTTGCCACACTCGCTACGCTCGTAAGGCAGTGTCTACGCTCGAGGAATCTTCTGTTTCTCCTACTAGTCGCACAATATACTATTGTTTGCACTACTTTACGGAAAATCGACGAACATATTCGTAATCAGCGACCTAAAAACCTTCAGAAAACACTGCGTCTACTCATCCCGATTTTACTTCCTACAAAATGGAATTCTAAACCTTCAAACAAAGTGATGATTTTTTTGCAGAAAAATATTCTCTACAAAAAATGCCCTGCAATATATTTTCACTAGTGCATGATTATGAAAGTTATAAAAAAATCAATCCTCAAAAATTTTCCATCATCTTCGGTGATTTTTTGAGGTATTCTCATGATTGAATCATTATTAAACAGAGAATTATCATGTTTTTCAATTCATTCAAAAATAGTGTACTTTTTGAGTTGTACACAAACGTCCAAATTTGAATAATCTGCGCCAAGAACGCGACTCGGCACAGTTTTTTGGTTGCACGCCAGAAAGCTCCGGAAAGCGTGGGCGAAAGCTCCTCGCCGGTCCTGTTATCCGCGTTGCGAATCTCGCTGCGACCGAGCCGCGACAAGCATTGAGCGACGGGTGGGCAGTTGTCACCCGAATCGCCCCCGGATTCCACGATGCTCGCACCCATGTCCCCCGGAAATTTCAGCGACACCGAGTCGCGTCGCGACGCCGCCACACCTGTGGAAAACTGGGCTTCCAGGTCGAAAGACAGCCTGACGCCGCACCAGGCGCTTATCAAGCGCTGCTGCTGGACTTTGCGGAACTTCCTGCCTCATTTGCATTCGCGATTTTTCCCACCATACACATTTTCCATCATAAAGTTTAGGTACCCATGAATTAATTATTACAGAATTAGAAATTCTTCGAACATTACAATGGCAATGAAGAAAATATAACTGTTCTAACATTGAAATTATCGATCTGAGCAGGGGTGCTGCATAAGCTTTGAAAGCTTTTGCGAACTTCCACTGAACACGAGATCTGATTTTTTTCACAAAAAAAACAAAAAAAAAACGTGTTTTTGAATCAACTTGATCATGATCTTGTTGAATTATTTTATGACTGGGCTTGTAAAATAAAATCGATTGAGTAGGAGTGTTTAAGAATTTTCCGGAATCGTAGTCAATTTCCGAGGACTTTTTATAATGAAGTGACCGGACTTATTGAGGTCATCCGGATAATAAGTCCTTAATTTCAATAACGCGTATATTATCAATAAATAGTTGAAGGTATCTAGACAATCTTCTACATAAACTTACGTACGAATGACTGAAAATCCAGTCAGAAATTTTGCTATAATTTTGGCAACGGCACAATCTTGATCCAATAAATCCTTTCAAAACCTGAATTCAACTACTCTCTAAATCTGAATCTGTCAAAATTTTACAGATTAAAAAATCTGTTCTTAATGATTTGACTAGAAAATCTGTTTTTTTGAGTGAAACGACTTGTCGTTTTCGCCGATTGATCAGTCGAAATCTGACAGATTGAATCGATCAATAATAATATAACTAAAACATCTGTATTATTTATCGTAGTGACAAATTCATCAGTCAGACATTGACATATTGAATCTGTTGATATTGATTCGACTGAAAGATCTGTTGTTTCAATCATACTGACAGATAAATCAGTCAGAATTCCGCAGATTGAATCTGTCGAAAATTACTTGACTGAAAGACCTGTCGTTCTACAGGCTGAATCTGCCAATAATGATTCGACTCAAGGATATCTGTTGTTGTCTTAAACTTAAATTCGAAAATAAGTCATTCTACACTTTTCTTTCTGCCATCTTGAAATAAAGTGACAAGTTCAAAGTTATGAAGAAAAAAATTATCCACATGAGAAAAGGTGCTATAAAATTAAATCGTTTGTCGATAAATGTTGAAGTTATAAACAAATCGATCATCAGAATGTTTGTTCATTATTATTTGAGAGTTACTGGGGAATTTTCAACTTCAAATTATGCAACAGAGAATCACGATGTTCCGCAATTGATTGCTCATCAACTTCATATTATAATTTTTATGAACAAAATGTAACAACAACAAACATTTCAATAACTCAATATATTTCAGTGTATTCGAATGGTTAGAAATTGTCTATTTAACCAGAATTGAAAAACTGTATGCGCCGAAAAAATTTTTTATTGATTTATTTATAGTTTATAAGTTATGAAATCCTTCAATTTTGCAACAATAAGTTGCTAACATGATGATTTCCTTTTTCATTATTAAAAGAGAAAAATACGTTCATAATTTGCAAACAACAATTCATAACCAAATTTTGAAACATTTGTTTCTTCATAACCTTAACATTAATTGATCAACAAACTAAATTTCGTGGCATCTTTTCTGCAGATAAACAGTTTTGTTCTCTAGAACTTTATAACGTCAAACATTAAAATTCCCCTACAACAACAATCCCGGAAAATTACATCCATTTCGAATCGTCAACTTCATTATTCCACTAAAAATCCCGAAAGAATACCCTGAAAGTACCGTCCAAAACTTGATCCAAATGCACAACTTCATTCGAAAAATCCCCCAATCGACATCATTACCAAATCACTTCCATAATTAGACCACCAACATAAGAAACTACCAAATTCCCTTCAAAATAACCTCCTCGACGCCCAACAAACGACAAAACAGGGCCAGAGAAAAGGCCGCAGCGCCGGAGCTCGCGGGCGTCGATATTTGCCCCTGTGGAACGCGGCGCCCTAGCGTCGCGACGCCGTTACCGGGCAGCATGAGCCGAGGCCTGGTGGCACGTCGCTGGCTGACGTCTGACGAAGCTGCACGTCAATCGGAAGACGTCGTCTGACGTACCACTGGTACAGGTAGACATGCGAGCGAGGAGGTGAGCGGGGGCGTCGCGACGCCCGGGCACGCAACCCCGAAAAAGCGACGCGATCGGCGGGCAGAGGCCGCGCCGCGACGTCCTCCAAGGCCAGGAGAGCAACGTGCGACCGCAAGCTCGACCAGCGACGTCGGAGGCGTCCCCGGCGTCGTCGTCGTCTTGACATGACAAACGTCAAGCGTCGTTATAACGAAACTTTCGATCCGGGATACATGCCGTGGAAGAGGTGGCCGGCGTCGTGGCGCATGCACCCCCCCCCCCCGCCCCCCGGGCGCACGCGCCGCCAAGGGGATGAAAATAGACGCGGGCTATTTTTACCCGCGTTGCACCGATCGTGGGTGCGAGAATCGGGAACGCCCTATTACGTGTGTTTAATATGGCTGGGGTTATTCGTCAGAGCTTTTTCAAGTTTCGTTTGAGAGTTTTAGAAAGATTTTTTCGATCCATAGGGGAAGACGCCCTTGGATGGGACCGAGGAAAACAACATAGTGAATAAAGGATGGAAAATCTGGAAACATTATGTGAGAATCTTCGATGAGCAATAAATGTATTTAAAACTTCATTTCTCAATACTTTGTTCATGTATCATGTCTCGAAAAACATTGCCAGGAGTATGGACATTATTACAAAAAATTATTCAGTAATAATGAATTCTCATCCTGAATATTCCTCTTTTATTCGATTGTAGCGGACCGTACGGAAGTATGGAATATTTTACCCTGGCCGGAATAAAACAAGCATTATTCTACGTGAAGTTGAGATTGTCACGTTAACATTATTTCGCTATTCCAATTTTTGGAATGTTTGTTTAAAATAAATTGGTTACTCAACAGCAACGGAATAAAGTGACGAAATATTCATGCTATTATTCCATTATTCCCGGATTATTACTTACCCCCAATTACTATTAGTATTTACCCCCGAATATTCTACCATATTAAACACCTAAAGTGATCTAAGTTGAGTTAGAAGCTTCTCGCGTGCACCACTCCCACCTACTCCCACCACTTAATAACCCGAGTCAATTGACATTTTTCACAAACACCAAAATTATCACTTTTTGAACACGCGAAAAATGCGCTTATTTGCCAAAATTTGCGTTCCGCGCACCTTTTTCCAAACTCCCCTGCACATTCCACTTACTCATCGATACATTCCACTATTGAAAAAACACCAATTTCACGAAAAAAACGATACCAAAGGTACCTGTCACTTCGCCACTTCATTTGTTTATAACAATTGGAATTGTTTGAAAATCGTCGTTCCGCCCATTCGTATCAACTTTTACGTTAAAATAAGCCGTTTGAGAAAAAAATTTTTTTTACCCTTTTTTTCCAAAAGTCACTGAAGTGCAATTTTACCATAAGACTTTATAGTCTCGAAACATTCTTTTTTTTCCATTTAACTTTCAACGTTTGACCCTCCAAGTAAGTACAGAGGAAATCAATGAAAAAACTCGTACTATTTCTTTCTGAGAAAAACAATCATAATGTGATAAAGCCTCGCCCTATTTACCGCGACACAATAAAGACAAAGCAAACACATAGCCGGGGAATTTCTCCCGCAAGATTTACGGCCCCTGCGACTGGAAAGTCGCGGGTACGTGAAAAGAAACACACAAATCCGGCGGGCAAAAATGGAGGTCACGCCACGAGAGAGCCCATGGCAAATAAAAGGGCCCGGAGCGTGCGTGCCCGAGATGACAAGGCCCCGGCGGTCGTAATAATAAATGGAAACAAAAGTCGCGTTAAATCATGCCCTTCCCCGTGACCGTAAAAAAAGCCGTACGGAGATTAAGTTCGCCTTGGCCAATGGCGAGGCAGGGAAGGTGTTCCCGGCCTGTGATAGGCGCTCCCCTCTTTTTTTGCCGAACAACCAATAGGAGAAGAACTCGGAAACTTACAATTACTTAAAAGCGCTCTCGCGTGGCGCACACACGCCGCTGCTGAATTCGCGATTTATATGTGGATATATGAGAACGCGCTTGATCACGTTGCGAGATGATGGTGCAAATGGGAACCAAATTTTTACAAAACTAATGATGAAGTCGATGATTTTTTAATGAGACCGTCCATGATGGACGTCGCGATTTTTAGAAGGGATTTTTTAATCCCTCTCAACGAATTATGGATTTTGAATGATTTATAGATTTTCTGAAAGTTTAAACGAGATCGAAAGCAACAGTACTGACTTGTAGAATTAAAGAAAACTGATTTCGTTACTTTTTGTTCATTATTAGAAAGATTCTGGTAATTTTCGGAAAAACTATATTCTTGTTAAATGTATTTTGGATCCTAGGACGAGAAGTGTGAACTTCCAACCCTATGCAAAAAATCTCCAACTCATTCACACACTCAAAGGAATTATTTCAGACTTCGAGCGCTAGGGAGGAAAGTTATAACTTTCTACACAAAAGAAGAACATCCAGACACAATCAACCCTATGAGAGAAAATTTCGACTTTGTGATACGTGATTAATTTTCATGATTGAAGAATCGAAAAAACTGCCATTCCGAGAAATATATTTCTCGGAATGATTTTTTTTTTTCATTTTCGATTGAAATACCTTCTTACGAAGTAAATAACAAAAACAGTCGTCTCGCAATTACATAAGAAAGTCGACAGAGGCTTTTATATTCATATTAAGTCCGGGGTCGGTAATGCTTTTATTTCGGCGGCCTCGATTTCGAATCGACTGCATTTTCTCTTTATATTTCCTGGGCAAAAAATGAGATTGCCCATATTGCCCAGAGAACAATTATGCGCGGAGTTTCGGTAATTTGGTAGGACATTTTTTCCAGCTTTCTTGGCACATAATTGCGGCCGGGTGAAATAATGGATGTATTGGAGTTCGAGCGTTATTATGACGTTGTGATATAAAAGGGGAATTTTTCGGGAAGGAAGTCGAGTTTTTTGCGCATTTGGATTGATGATAATTATAATGACATTTGAAGACTTCTCCGCGAGAAATGACGGGAGTTGTAGGATGCATTAGGTGGTTGCAAGTAGAAAAAAGAGAGCACGATCAATCCACAAGTATCAAGTATATAAAATATGTACTGTACTTGTGTAATTAGTATAATGAGCATTTCCATCTCCATGATTTCGTGAAAACGCTCTAATGTATGTTTGAAGAAGGTCTCATTAAGAAATTTCGTTGATGAATTCAGATTAAGATGGTTATTCTATGTTTTACAGTGACAATTAAATTTCACACTTTTTTTTGGGTAAAAACATCGGCGTGGGTCTGGGGTAGGAAGTGGAAGTGTAATCTCTGATAATTTACAAATTTTTCCGAAATTAATTCGTATACCTACATAAAACTCGTTTGCATTTCAGAATTTTTTCAAATTCGTGGACGTATTCAATTTCATTCGTAATGTCAATTCTACAAATGTCTTTTTTCCATTTTCATCGTTGAAATTAATGTTTTGATCAAAATATTATTGTTCAATCTCAGAATATCCATTAGATGTGAATAGGGGATATTTTCGAGTTAATGAAATACCAAATTTTGGACTGTATACTATAGTTTGAAAAGTTCATGCATATCTACAAGATTTTTGAAATATCTATATGTACATCATCATAGTCAAAATTTTGAAAAGATTCGATGTATACGTTGACATTCTTAAAACTTTCAGCGAAAAATGCAATGTCACCGAATGTTCTGTATTCCAGTTTATTCATCGCTGAATTTTTCAAATTTACATATCCAAATCTACAACTTAGCTATTCAGATTTTCAAATTCAAATTTTTGAATGTTAACAGCATTTTTTCTGCCTTGAATTTTGAGGTTACGGAATTTCTATTTCTGAATTTTTATACTTTAATCGATATTTTTTACACGACTAAAATCGTTAGACAAATTTGGAATTTTTCGAGTAAAATGCCAAATTCAACGCTTTTACAAATATTCAAATTTTCGTAACTAAATGTCCGAACGTCCAAACGTGTCTAAAAACATCCGAAATTTTCACGTTCAATCACACTTTTCGAAATGCTGAGTTTCTATTTCAGATTTTCAGTTCTCAACATTTCGAAAAAACAAAAAAATCCAAAATCAACTGTATACAAAAGAATAACGATATTTCTTCCAAGTGCGTGACAACATTCCAAAACCACATCCCAACCAAACGCAATTCCACATGAAACCCACACACAAAAAACTTTCCCCAAGATTAAAATCAAATCCCAATATCAATCCCCGAAAAATGGGCCGGACCAACCTGACACTCGATGCGTCACCTCGAAAGCCTCCCTCATCAAAATCTCACACAATTTATATCCCGACGAGAAACGTTTCATACGCAGCAATGACTCAGCCCTCCCAATAACGCGACTCGTTTCGAAATAATACAAAATCCCCTCGATCGGCTAATATTTCACATTCATGCACACGCACCGTAGCAATAACCGGGACTCCCACACTTTTTCGGGGTTCAAAATAATATTTTCGGAGGAGGCCTTTTCAGAGACTGACACCGGGAAACTAATGAAAATAACGCAACTCTTTTCTTCCTGCTCGTAATAAATAAAATAAAAAAACGGGCCCTCGGGCGAATGCACATTATTCAAAATGAGGGAGTTGCGACACGGCGTAAAAATCTGAAAGCGACCCTTTTGAACGTTATTCACGATCGGACAATTCATGCATGATAATTCGAAATTCAAATCCCCGCCACTTCGCAACCATGCATCATCCTCGGGGGCCGAAAAAAAACGCTGGATTTTTTGAACAAGCGAGATGCATTGAGCGCGCTTTCACATGCGTCCCTCATTTGTGTATTCTATTCCGAGTTATGGGGAAGAGAGCACCAATGATACTGTACACCTGTGCACCTGTGAATCTAGCGCTGAGAACATGGGGGCCCATTCGGATTAAAAAAAGGAGATAAAAAAAGACACAATGCCACTTGTCCCGAGATTTGTGCTCGTCTGAGTGGTCGGGATTAACCGGGCAAAAAATGTCCATCTTTTACGGGGGATGGATGAATGGGAAAGCGGTTGAATTTTCGGTTTTTCGGGGATTTGAGGGAGGGTAATTAGGGCAGTGTTTACTAAAAATCGATGGGGCATCGATATTGACCCTATATCGTATCATCGATGTGCCCCGATGTTAATATCGATGTTCGATTTGCATGATTAAATGTCTTAAACATCGATTTTTAGTGAACACTAATTAGGATCGTGATAGTTGACGGCCTTTTTTCTACCCCTAGAGAAAAAATTGGACTTTTTCGACTGTTCTGAAATTTTTGTTGGTTTAAAAAAATTTCTCAAGGATTCGAAATGATACTGTACACTGATAGTGTTTGGCCAAATTCGAATGAGAAACTCGCGATTCTCAAAACCTCTTTATTCCGATCGACAAATTGTCAACTTGTGACAATTCACGTGTTTTACAGAAACTGAGAATCAATCATCGACAGAAATGTTCACAGTGAATCGAACTGTTTCAATTTCTTCAATGCCATCAGCTCCGAAAACATCTGCGCTATCAAATTTCAATCGCGCGCCATTAGCCCGGCAAAACCGCGGCAAATTATCCCTCGTTGACCTCTGCAACGCACGGGGGCCACATTTCACCGCGGAATGCGACGGGGCCCGCGTACGCGTTTCCATTTCTCGCTGCAAAGAGCAGCGCCGCGATAATTGCCCGCTCCACGTCGAAAAGGATCTTAATGGGCCCGATGAATAAGAGAGATACAAGGCCCCGGGTAATGAGCAAATTAACAGGGAGGAAAAATAACGAGCGAGAGCTGGCCCCATCGATACAATGCGTCCGGCCCTTTTCGACGCCTCATGGAGCCCAAAACGAGCCCAAAACTAACATATTTATAACGACACTCAAATTTTTCAAATTCTCTTCAATTAGACGTTCCAAATTCGAGTGTCAAATTTATAAAGTTTTGGAATGCCTGATCTGATGATGTTCAGGTGTTCATAAATTTCTAAATGAAGTTTATGAATTTTTTCAAGTATTATTAAACTAAGTAGCAGACTCGGGGGGGGGGGGGTGTTCAAACCCCTCCCATCGGCAGAATTTTTTTTTTTCAGGAATTCTCTGGAATCCCAAAAACTTTGGAGTTGTATTCTTAAGAAACCTGAAGTTTTATCTCCGACATTTTCAAAAATAGAAGTCCATTGAACGTTCTAAAATTCCATGATTTCAGATTTTCAAAATATTATTTAATCGAAATTTTTATTTCAAAAACATCAAAATTGAACAATATTAAATAAATTGAGAAAACTCCTGGAAAAATTTTGGAATTTCAGAATAACTGAAAAAATTCTCAATACTCTAAAGCGAAAATAAACAAGAGCACTTGGAATTTTCGAATCGTTCTTCTCTAACTTCCATAAATATTTTGCACTTTTAAAAATCAGCAGAATTGAGAATTATCTCAAATTCCGAAAAACTCTACAATTTCTAATAAACTTGAGGTTACATCTCCAAAATTTCCAAACATGAAAGACACAAAATCGAACATTTTCAAATTCTATGATATGAGATTTTCAAAATACATGAAATCAGAATTATAATTCCAAAAACTGAAAGATTCTCCAGTAAACTGCAAAAAACCCTGAAAAAACTCTCTAATGCCGCACCAATTTCATCAACTATGATTCATAGGAACTGCTCCATAGAAATTTCTTTACGATTACCAACCGAATGAATGTAAATATTATAAATTTTCCATAAATACATCGATGTACCAATATCGATGATCATAAGATAGTATATCATGTGTACATCTTTGTATTACAAATTATACACCTGAATAAACATTATTATTATATTATTATTATTTACCAATAACCCACCCCACTATGCCCCCTTCCATACCCAATCCTTCCGTACCCCTCGAATAATCGAAAATAAACAAGTGCATGGACGATTCGTAAGCCACACGTGTGCGCCCGCGGCGTGGCCTCGGGGCCTTACCACGAGTGAGGGGGAGGGGAGGAACAGAGGAAAGATGAGGCGAACGTGAGTCTCGGCGTGGGAATATGTGGCAGGTGCGCGACGGCGCTACCGGGGGAGCCACTTGAGGGGGCCCAAGCCGGGCAGCCCTTGACCCCCTCCCCGCCCCTGGCCCCGCAGGGCCACCTTTCATATATTGCCCTGCACTTGCCGCTCTGACCGAGATAGGGAGCTGATAGCGGGAGACTGCAAGGGGTAACAAGTCATTTTTTTCAGGTTTTTTTTTCAATCCAGGGTGCTCGGTATCTAACAGAATTTTTTGCCCAACATTTTTCTTTTGGACACAAGTGTCTGTTAGACAGAGGGAACCCTCATAATGAATCATGACGTCAAGATGAATAGACAGGTAGAAAGATGCTGATCTCCGCCGAGATAATTTTCCCGGATCTTAATGCTTATTTTCATTATTTTGGAAACATAATTTTGAGCAATTTAAAATTCAAATGTAAATTCATATAGACGCAGTATTGGGAATTGCTGTTTTTTCGAAGGCATCGAATGGCGCAGCATTTTGCGGGGATGAAACTGTGATGATTTATTGCTTTTCTACCTGCTTGACATTTCTGTTGGACCCGAAGAGATTCTATTCGAGACATGTCTGTTGGATACCGAGCCCCCTGTATATTTCCGCGGTTTACAGGTAGGAAATGGGGCGACCTGAATTTTCATGTCGTAGAGGAAAATGGTTTCAATTGGTAGAAATTAATCATGCGATCTTGGAAATTTTTTTTTATTCAGAAAAATAAACTACGACAGTCGGAAATGTTGTACGATTTCAAGATCGGTAAAAAAAAAGTTTCGTATTCAATGGAGTCATTAAGAGAATGAATGATTATAATTCATCAATATTATCCATGCTTCCAGGAGTCTAACCAGGAGGATTTTTTTTGTGTATTCAAAGCGTGTCAAATTTGAAAAACGAAATATTTTTTACTAACTTAAAATCACCCCCCCCCCCCCCCCCCCCCCCCCCCCCCCTCCCCCTCTTCCCCCCCCCCCGCCGCACTTTCATTCGTGGGGCCACCGACAACATGAGCGTACTTTTATTTTTTTTTTATAACTATATAGGATTATACTACTTAAATTTGTAATTTTGAACTTTTTATTGAATCGTACTCACGAACTTTGATGTAAAATAATATTTGTAACCATAGTATATTGTGCGACCAATGGGAGAAAAAGGAGATTCCTCGAGCGTGGTGCCTCACGAGCGTAGCGAGTGTGGCAACACGCGAGTGGAATCTCCTCTTTCGACCAATAGTCGCACACAATATTTCATTCAACAACCGCGAGAAATATGTGATTCCATAGCTCTGCTCAGAGGGGAGGAAATAATGGGTCACCTGATTGATTGACGCAACAATCGCTCTTAGAGCTTTGCTACGTACTTTAGAGAGTTAAACACTAATTATCCCTTTCGTTGCTTTGATTTTCATCGGGATTGATTATGACTGTATTCGACACTTTTGTTAACAACAAAAAAAACATTGCAGCAATACACAGTTTTATAATTTTGAGGTTAGTGTTGGGGAGTTTGACTTTTCGATATATGTCGAGTCGCTCGTCCGCCATCTTGTTTCCATTATCCGTGCGTAAACGGTCGCTAAACTGAGCGTGAGTGAGGCATGCCATACGTCAACAATCAGCTAATCCATTATTTCGTCTACTCTCAGCAGGGCCACGAAATTACAGATTACTCGCGGGCGTTGAATAATCAATATTACATAATTGGAAATATGCTCCAAATCAACAAAAGTTGAGTGACAAAGTGATTGTTCGTCTTTCAGGTACCTAAAATATAACACCACGGTGTTGTTGACGTGATTTCCACATCTGACCGATATCTTTGTAGATTTCCGGAGTTTCGAAATAGGAATTAAGCTGACCTGAATTTTTATGTCAGGAAACAAAATGCACTTACTGTATGTTGCTACAGGGCTAATGATTTATGTATCATCTGAAGAGGCGTGGTATTTTTTTTGGGCTATTGATGGGATTGGGAAAATAATTAATGAATTTTTTTTTTCTCAGAGGCGTGGAAAACGAACGCTTCAACAGAAGATGTATCGAGAGTAATTGAATTTGAAAGGAAAATCCGTGATTTGAATTCTAGGAGACTAGGAAATCTATAGAGTTTTCCATGAAAGTTTTACTTTTCCAAGCATGTTTTTAAACCATATTTCAGTTCCTGCATGACTTGATAAATCTGAACGACAAATTTTTTAGATGTTTCCGGACGATTTTTATGCTCTTCATGTATAGTTGTTAGAAAATGCCGGGAAAAAACACAGTTATTCACGCTTTAAATAATTGGGGAAATTAATCAAGTTCTAAAAGAGTATAGTCAATCGGAAATATTTTCGGTGCTTCTCGGCTAACTTTATAGAATGAATTTTTGAAAAACTATTTTCTCATTATTTATGAATTGTCCTAAAAAGTTTTGGAATATTCTCGAGACTTGAAATGATTCTGAAAAGATATAAAAGATATTGCAAGGTCCACCGA
>JAPYZK010005369.1:0-26803 GCA_030522785.1 Platygaster equestris
AAACTAATTTTCCCTCTTCGGTGAGAAGTTGGCTTTTCATTCGAACAAAAGCGAAAGTTTTTTCGGCATAAGTATGAAAATTGTGCTGTTCGGCCCATTGTCTGTTTTTTCTGGCTCCAGTCTCAAAATCTCACACAAGTTTGCAGACGCGCCAACTCTCTTCTTCCTCCCGAAAATCAGGTTGTTTGGGATACTCTTATTAGAACATGCCTGAATGAAAGTGCGTCTACCGTTGTAATCGTCCTTTTCGATAGGGCTGCTATCGTTGCGAATCTTACTTTTAGAGTGCCCATAGTCGCAATTGTCACTTTGAACAAAAACCACTATCGCGACGAAAATAAGGTGGACCATCAAACTAATAATACGAAAATTTTTTTTTACAAAACTCTGTAGTTAATATGAATTACTCATGCCCGTTTCAATTGCTTTTTAAGTGCAATATTGAGTATCAGAGAAGCTTTTCTGGTTTCAATACACGGAGAGAACAGTCTAGCGATAATAGCATGCGAGTGTCGTGCGATTTTAGCAAGGCACTCGCCCGAGTCGAAATATTTTGCACTCAATCTATTCTCAAAATTCTCATTTTGTACTCAATCTATCCTCAAAGTTCTCATGTGTCCTCAGAGTGTACTCAAAGTCATCACTTTCATCGAATTCGAATTATAAAAGTACTCAAAAAGTACTCAAAAGTCCTCACGCACTTTTATCGATTTGATATTAGATAAGCGAAAGTCCTCAAAATATCATCAAAATACTTCTTCTATATTCAAAAAGTAATTAAAATACTCACCGTTATATTTTCAACAAAAAGCTGAGATAAGTGTACTAAAAAAATGCTCAAAATCCTCACGTTTAAATAAGAACCACATAAGTCTTCGAAAAGTTATCAAAATCCTCAGCGCGATCTATATTATTTTCATGTCTAATAAAAATGATAATTTTTGAGTGTACAATATTTTAACATTCACGAATTCCGATTCGAAAAGTCTAAATCTTGATGTAATTGATGTAAATTGAAATCGATGAGAATTAATGAAAATTCATAGAAATCCATAGAAATGTATAGAAAATGATGGGAATTTAAGGAAATCTAGGATTCGATGGGACTTAATGGGATTAATGTAGAAATAATAAGAATCTACGGAAATTTCTGGAAATCTATGGGAATTCATGGGATTTGAGGGAAATCGATGGGAATCAATGGGAATAATTGATGTCGATAGAAATTTTTTTGAATGGATGAGAGTTAATAATAATTCGTGGTAATTGATAGAAATACGTAGAAATCGATAGGAAACTTCAAAAATTGATGGAAATTGGTAGAAGTCGAGGGGAATTAATGAAAATTTGTAGGAATCGATTAGAGGGGATTGAGTTAGATAGAAATTAATGGGATACTACAGAAATTGATGGAAATCTATTAGAATCTATGGCAATTTATGGGATTCGTTATAAATGGATGGGAATCGATGGGATTTTTGGGGAATCTATTGAAATCGATAGTAATTAAGATGAGTTCATGGGAATCGATAGGAATATGAGGAAAACTATGGGAATTGATGGAAACCCATGTAAATTGATTGAAATTAATGGAAATCTATACGGACCCTGGTCATTTTGGTTTCAAAGAAACTTTGAATAATTACAAATTTTTATAAAATTCAATTTTTTAATAAAATGTCCAGTTTTCATCAAAAATTTCCTTTTTATGAGTACAAGATTTATGAAGAAATTGTTTTCATCAAATTTTTATAGAATAACTTTTTAAAAATCGCTCATTTTATAGAAATATCATGAAAGTTTCATAAAATCGACCGCATAAAATGTTCATTTTTTAATGAATATTATGCAATAATTCTATAAGGTTTTTTATTTTCACTAGAATCACTGAAGTAAATCTATGAGGGTTGATAGAACTTTATAGGAATTCACGTGAATCTGAAGAAATCGATGAGAATGTTAAGGTGTGAAGATTTTCAATTCACGAAACATGAAATTTATATTTAAACAATACATAGTTTTAGTAAGGGAAATTACAAATATTCTAAATTCAGGTACTGCAAGTTTAAACTTGCAAATTTCAAAATGATTCAGATTACAGCATTCACAATGTTCATATTTTTCAAGTTAATTTTACACAGACTCTAGATACAAATTTGAAAACATACAAAGTTTGCAATTCCGAAATGAATAAATTCCAGTTCGGAAGCCTTTGAACTCAAGCATTCTGAATTATGAAAAAAGTGAATTTTGAATATGAAAGTTTTTTTAGAAATTCTAATTCCAAAACTTCAAATTTTCCTCAGTGTAACAAAATTATTGGTAACATTGCACTTGTTAACTATTTTGGTTTAATGTGATGTGAATGGAAAGATAATTATGCATCCCTCTGATATCTACATATATTGGACTGTTTTGGATAACTCATTCTTTTGCGTTGATAATCATCGTAATTCGTAGCGTAGTCGTTAGGTAGGTTAGCTATTATTCAGTAGGTTCCCGGTTCAATTCTCACTCAGAGTAGGTTTTATATGTGAGGTTTTTCAGAGTTCTCGGTAGAAGATGAGCCACACGGGCGATTTTATGCAATGAAAAATTTTTTTTATTGCATTAATTTTTTTAATGCAATTAAAGGTCCAAAAGCACGTCAGAAACGATGAAAAATACGAATGCGGTATTCCGAGAGTCGATTGAAGGAGACTCCGGAGTATTTTGAGCATTTTTTAAGGATAAAAACGTGAGTAGTTTGAGTACAAATCTAGGACTAGTGAGCATTTTGAAGACAAATTGAGTGCAGCATAGTTGGAAATCGAGAGTATTTTGTGGACTTTCAGAGGATATTTTTATACTCATTTTGTACTCAAAGTGCCGAAAGCGGCAATTAGAAACATTTTGAGTACAAAACGAGGACACGGAAAAGCATGGAAATCCATCGGTCCACTGATCATTTTCGTATGCTCAATTTATACTCAAATCCTCACTAAATTTTTCGACTCGGTATCCTCACCCTAAAAAAGCAAGGAGCTCATGTACCCAGGGAATACTTCTTGCAACGGACCCAATAACAGTTCACTGTGGGCGGAGCGTATAATAGTATAGATAATAGTATTCCATAACATTGATTGTTATTATTATCGTATAAATTCAATTAATTTGACGGTATTAATAATAATGATAGCAAAACTTTATTGTATTCCCGAGCAATTATACAGGTCAAGTACGAAAGTTGCGGCCCTCCCATTTGTTCCCTTTCCATTTGGGCATGTTGACGAATTTTTCTATCAGGGAGTCTCGGATGGAAGTCAGCACGAATTTGCATAGGACCATGTAGAGCGTGTATCTTGAGGGTTCGCACCTTTGGTAAACGAAAAAATTATTTCGTGGATTAGAATTTGGTTGAAACATGCAATATTTTTATCCAATTTTTGCCAACGTGTCATTGAAATTTTCTTAATAATAAAGCAGTGGGTAACATTTGTACTATTTCAGTAAGTGGGGACACTTACTGAAATTCATATAAATATGTTGAATTTGGTCGATTTTTTTAGGTTACTTTGGTATGAAAAAAATGAAATAATCAAAATACGTATTAATAAGCCTTACTTGTGAATTGTAGATGGGTAAACGTCGAGAACGGCACCTTCGAAAATTCGGAAAATTTTCCTGTCGCTCAATTTCTGTGGCTCGTGAGGTTGGGAAAATGCGTTCAAATAACTCGCATATTGGTCAAAATAGTCCTCATAGAAATTACTGGCTTCCTCACTCATGCCAGTTTTCATATCTTCGAAGAACTGTTTTTGCCTGGCGAAAATGTTACTCTCCGTTATAAATGAACCTGAAAACCATTGAAAAATGTTAACTGAAGGACCATTTTTGTGTGAAAAACAGAAACGAAATGCAACCATGAATTTTTGTTGATCTCAAAGTTTTTTACAAACCTGAGGAGTTCGCCAAAACTTGAACAAATTCGTGTAGATTGTTATTTTAACAAAGTTGCCTCAATATTTCGAAGTTTTTGAAAATCCACGATTTATACGAACATTTAGAAACTGAACGGTTCAAGTCACGAAATTACAACATTATTATTTTTAACGTCCAAATTTTGATACTTAATTGTTCCAAGATAGAATTATACGAACTCAGATATAAGAGAATTAAAATCCAAAAACATGAAATATGTGAAATTATACAGTCAGTTTAGAATTTTCAAAATTTTAATTTAAGAATGTTGATCCAAAATGGGTTTAAAATCCAAATTCGTGATTCGTGTTGATTTTCTAATGAACTGATGAAAAAGGATATGAATGTTGAAAACTGTCAAATTTGGAAAGTAATCCGCGCAGTTCGAGGAAATTCGTGAACGAAGGATGACTTGAATAATAGCCCCGATGCCCCCAAATCGGAACTTTTTCCTTCCATTTTCAGAAATTTCAACTTTTCTCTCCAAGTGTAAAAAAGTTGAAGATTTGGGAACAGGCCTGGAATGAAAGTAACGACTTCGACGCCGTATTTTTCTTCCTCCACCCTGAGGCTGGTGGCGAAGGCGAGAAGGGCAGCTTTAGTCGCAGCGTAGACGGAAACTCCCGGCAGCGCTTCCAGAGCGCAATGACTCTAGACGAAGATCAGCCGGGAACCGTGCGCTCGCAACGGCAGTAATTTTGAAGTTACCCTCATTGTTCCCATTAAGTTGACCTCCAGTTGCTGACATATTAGCTCCTCTGTCTGCCATTAGAATTCTCCGAAGACCATGGAGCCCGCATTATTCACCACGCAGTGTAAATCTGAAACGAAAAAATTTCGATCAGAATAATTTAACATTGAGAGCGGGTGAAAATCAAAACCGATCAACCTCATAACCATTAAATGATTTGTGTCAGTAATTAGTCAATAGTTTGTAAAACTTCAAAAATTATCAGTAATAATGCGAATTATTAATAATTTACGCGAGTTACTATTCAACTCATTATTAATCAATGCGAATTATGATTAATGCAAATTGATGAAAAACAGTTGACGCTAAAATTGGACTTACTCAAATTTTCTTCCGACAAATAGCATTCCAGTTTGTCGGAAAATGCGTTGACGCTGCTCGCCACGGTTATGTCGATGGGGAAGACCACAATGTTTTCCTTCATTAACTTCCGAGTGCCCAAACTTTGTTCCTTGTGAACGCCAGCGATGACCTTCGCTCTCAGAGCATGGCAATGCAAAGCGAGACTGTAGCTGAGTCCAGAGTCACATCCCGTTACGACTACAATGTCTTCGGGAGAGAATTTCTTCCTATCGTAGATGTACCTCATTATAATGAGTACACCTGAAATTTTAGTTGTTGTTGCTATCAAAATTGTTCAACACAATGATAGGTTCGGAATTATCCATTTTTTTCCGAAGGGGTGGGGAGAGTGAAATATTCTCACTAAAAATTTTCGAAATGGTATACTTTTGATTCACTTGACGTAATCACTTTGAGAATATCATGGGAACTTTATTTTAGTAACCGAAAATTCTTTATCACTTGCACATTTTCTAATTTTTTTTCTCTATTGTCAATATCAACTCCAGAGATGATAAAAATTACCAGAATATTATCAATTCCAGGAGAAATTAGTCTGAAAACATTTCGCAGCACTTGCTGATTTTTTCGTCGAAATTATAGTTTATAAACTATAATTATATAGTAAGCATATTTTTCTTAAAACTGAATAAAACTTGCCGGCAAACGAAATCTCTAATGATGTTGGCATGGCTACCTAGTACTTAAAATTTTTCGATCGTTACTTTATTCTATTTGAATTATTGGACAAAGTAATATTTTTTTGCATCCTACGGTTTCTATCGATTTCGAAAATTTTTAATTACACTTGGAAAGTTACAGACGAGAAAAATCGAAACATCGAAAGTTGGAAGCTTCGATTTTTAACTTGTTAATTTGACAATTAAAAATATCAAAATTGACGAAACTTCATTATTTCAAATTTGTAAGTTTATGACCCAAAATAAAAATTTTGTTAATTGAAAAGCAACACGATTTTCTCACTTAAGGAGGCAAGTTTAAATAAAGCTGTTAGGTAGGGGGTGCCATTTTTCCAAAGGTGCATTGCCAGTAAAGCAAACAATGCGGAAATTGTCAGTTTCGGTACAAAAGCCATGGTGGAAACTTCTTGATTGATTGGTTTCAGTGTGTTCCAGATTTTTTTTTTATCTAACAATCACTCTCTTCTGCCTAGAGTTGCCAGATAGCCAATTTCGAATGTTCTGAAAAAAAAAAAAAAAAAAAAAAAAAAAAAAAAAAAAAAAAAAAAAAAAAAAAAAAAAAAAAAAAAAAAAAAAAAAAAAAAAAAAAAAAAAAAAAATTAACGGGGCAATGTTTGTCATGAAATTAAATACAAAAAATTAAGAAATAATTTCAACTTTCAATATGAAAGATAATTTTGCAAGTATAAATTTGAACAGCTCTTTGCAATAACCAGCGCGTTCGAAAAATCCTGTGGCGCGCTATAAGATACAGCGCGCGCATCCGGTTATAATAATTCTATTGTGCATGTAAATGTCCAAACCGAAGGATATTATTGATCGAACTTCAAGTTTAATTCAGTCAAAGTATGAATTGGAAAGCCTAGAATTATCGCAATTTCATTATTCGAGCTTCGGAAATCGATAAATGTCTTATTTTTGAAATCTAGATTCCGAAACTAAATCGTCGATTGAAACATTCTAAAAATCAATAAATAAAAAAATGCAAAATATACAAAAGTTTCTAAAGCATACATACGAATTGCATAGTCACTTTCGAGTTAACTGAAGTATGTATCGAAATATTGCACAATAATTCATCTCTCTAGAACTCCGAGTTATAAAAAAACGAAAATTACCTATATAGAAAAAAATGCAAAACAATAATTCGAAAAACAAATCTCTGTCAATAAAACAATCAGTAAAAAAGTAACACTAAGTTTCGAAATCTGTAGAATGTGCATGCAGTAATATGCATGGAATAATTTGTGCAAAAATTATTCCTTCAAAAGCGAAAATTCATAAAATTTAAATGATATTACTTAAGGAAACCACATATTGAAAAAAAATATCCGACCGAAAGTGAAACAATTCGAAAAATGTAAAAAAAAAAAGAACGAACAAAAAAATAATATGAAAGAAACCGGAATTTGAAAGGTAATTTGTGAAATACTAAAACTAATCTTTGCTAAAATTCACTAATCGTAAGAAGGGAGGCTTAGGCGGTTGTCGCACTGATATAGTATATTTCGTACCAATGGGCAAAAGTTGGACTTTTCGACGAGATCGATGTATGACGTATTGGTATAAGTGGCCAATACATCAAAAAGTCCATCTTCTGCCCCTGAGTACGAACGATATTCTTTACCACATGGTATGTTTTTAGCGTCATTTGAATACCTGGAGGAACGGTCCTAAGGTTCCGTTTTCCGAGCGATGCTTGCGATGAAGGGGAAAAAACCTACTTTCAATCCGTAGTGAGCAAAAAACTATTATTTTTTGCCCGCCATTATTTTTAAGCCCGCGTAAGCGAGCAAAAAAGTATGGTTTTCTGCCCTAGGGATTAAAAGTAGGCTTTTTGTCCCGCGGCGCAAGCATCGCTCGAAAAATGGAACTGTAGGACCGCTCCGCAGGTATTAAAAGACGCGAAAAACATACAAATGTGGTAAAAAAAACTTTTTCGTAACACGTAATTTTGCCTGCAGAAGTGAAAAAATGCGAGTCGCAAAGAGTTGGGTAACGTTGTGGTCACTTCAAAAGGTCAGGTCGTTCGAAAAATCAAACGGGGGGAGTGACTTTTTCGAATATTGTGAATTCAAAAGTGCCCTGTTTTTCTTGGAGCATAAAACCACGTTCTCATGAACTGGAGAAATAATATTGAAAGTTAAATCCCAGAAGCCTTCAAAATGAAATTTTACTGAATAGAAAAAGATGACGGAGATCCGTTTCGAATTTAACGACTTATTTATTATGAACAGAGACAAAAATTGTTGTAAAAATTATATGATAACTGAATTCGTTTCGTTCTTCGTAATCGAGTACCTCAGATCATGTAAATGTAATGTTAATGTACTCAGTTCTTCCTGCGTCTTGGGAATGGGTTAGGGTTGTTTATGATTGTGTCTGCAATCACGGCTTCTCGTTCTTGGTGATGATGTAATGGTTGTATTACAATATCCATTTCAAAGTGTGTTTATTCATAAATAATTTCTATATGTAGTACATCGTTAACCGAATTAACAATTGTTTGCATTAATCATATAGTTGTGAATCGGGCAAACGCTTGGCCCTCGCACAATGGGTCAATATTTCCGTCGGTGGGCCTTAGGCCCTTTATTTTTCACATGATATATATTTCAATTCTTATGCCCATCAGGCTATGTGTTATTATATGTATTGCATTCCAGAAAAATCCGCTTGGATGAAAAAAACTGTCGCACAAGTATTATTTTATCATTTCCTACTTTTATCAAAACTTAACAACTAACTTACAAACTACTATGTACAATTTCGATGTTCGACTTTAGTTAACATCGTCATGATTATCTTTAATCAGCCAGTAATACCTGTCTGATTTGAAGTAGTTTTTGATGTAATGGTTGTAGTCGTTCATGTCACTTTCTCACTGAACTTTGAACTTCACGAACGATTCGAAAACAACGAAGCGGAGCGCGAGTAAGCGAAAAGTAATCAGCACTGAACTGCTCGTTTTGCGTCAGAGCGAAATATTCTTCTAAAGTTTTTCGGGACCGTAGAGGGGCACATTTTTCAAGAGTAGTAGGCAGAGAGGTTGCTATTCATTCGTCATACATGAATATGTCCATTCGACTCCCGTATATCCATTCAAAATTGCCAATTCATAAAGGTACGAGTGCGAAAAATTTGAGCAAAACCTGTTGCCAGTGTAGAAGAGTGGCTAGTAATCTTGCTTATCTCATCTTTAGAAAGAAATGAGGTTTTGAGACCAGATAAATGTCTGGGGTGATGCGCATAGGTTTTGAACAGAAGATTTCAGAATAAGGACGTTATATTTTTCAGTTTTCTAATATTTTCAACTTGCACTGTACAACTGTTGTGCTCTATTTCACCTAGAATTCAGGACCGAGCGGAGTTTGAATTATTCTGGTATTTATCGTAATTCGTAAAACATAGACAAATTTTGAAAATTTTCATCAATTATATTGAAACATCCAAACGATTTCCAAAATTTTCCTCCTCAAACACTTTACATCAAATACCAGGAATATTTGATAATTATTTTTTTTTTTGTACAAAAATGAGAGTTAATAATAATTTTTGAATTGAAATTTACACAGTAGGGACTTGTTATACCCGGGATAAAATTTTTCGAGTATCGCACAGTCTCGCAAGTTTCTATAATCTCGCAAAAAGTATTGCTTACCACCAGTAGCAATACTTTGGAAACTACTAAAATTATGGACATCAGTTTCAAAAGTCTCGGGAATCAATATTGAGAGTATTGATTTGGTAGACTGACAATACTTCGAAACTGCTCAAAAAATCGAAGCAGGTTTCAAAAGTCTCAGGAACCGATACTGGCAATTACCTAGTTCGTATTTTTCATCGTTTTCAACTCGATTTTACACTTTCAATGGCATTTAAAAAACAGTTGCAGGTGTACAAAAAAATGTTTAGAAAAGAAAATGTTTCGTGAAACCATGTCAAACCAAAGTCCCCTAAAAACCTTATATTAAAAAATCTAGCCTAATTGAGAATTGAACCGGGAGCCTACCGAATGCTAGCTAACCTACCTAACGACTATACTACCGAACCACGATGATATCCATATAAAAAGGATGATCCAGGAGAGTCCAATATAGATAGAGCAGAACAATCAATTATATTCCACACGAATGAATTTTGTGCAACTGGCGATAAAATGAAACTCAAAAGTGACGTGGAATAATTTCTGACATATATATTAGTAATTAATATAACTTGATTGTATCATTTTTGAAGATTTTTTTTACTCATCTATTTTATAAGAGAAACAAACTAAGCCATAGATTATCTAATTCCAGAGTTTATCTAAAAGGTTGCTGGATGAATTAGAGGTAAATACTTCTAATGTTGTTACTTAAATATTTGATTTTTTAAATCCTGAAATTTAAGAGTTGAGAAATACTTAGATTGAATATTGTTTTAAAATGTTCGCATTAATGAATATCCTACAATCATGTTTTAGTTGGTTTTTCTAAATTGTTACATTCATTAATAAATTTCAACATCCCAAAATGTACATCTGATTTCATATTTTCTAACTCATATCTTTTGATATTTTGATCATATTGTTTATTAAAAACATAATTCGTTAGTTACATCATAATATAAGGATTCCTCATGATTCATTAGCATAAAAACAATCCCCGGTTTTCCTAATTTCCACGTATTTGTGGTAATGAAAATCTAATTCTTCGTAAATATGTTGGTACTGGAATAATTTTTTTGTATAGCAAAAACAACCACATTATTGCAAATTGAGTATGAATTGACGTGATAATCACCACATCCCTTCGCTATTAGTTCGATTGTTAATTACTGTCTTTCAATAACTTCCGAACACGGTATTTATGTAAAAGAAAACAGTATTTATTAACTTGACAACTTCTCCCCAAATACAGTTCGTACAGTTTCCCGCGTTTTCACGCCACGTTGTTCCGACCGTGCCAACGCGCCCGGCAACCAACCGACCCCGCCGACGTCCAGGGAAAAAAAGTCCGTCGTCCAGCCTCAAGCGGCAATCCGCAACTCCCTCCCCCTCACTCTCTCTCTCTCTCACACACAAGATACTCACACATAAATAGTAGTACCCACACACAAAATTCATATAATTATGGTCTCGATAAAATTATTCATAACACGATATATTTTTGTCCCGAAAAATTGTTTCCCCTCACGGTGAGTATTTTAATATGCAGATCTGCATCTGCATGTTCGATACAACTATAGGCATGAGAAAAATTTTCTAAGTCAGAAAAATTGCAGTCTCTGTTCCCGAGACTTTTGAAACGCAGGAGATTGGAGCCTCCTTTTTCGATACTTTCGACATTCACGAGATCAAAGTCTCTATTTTCGGTACTTGGGAAACTGCATAATTAATACAGGATACCGGAGTCTCCACTCTCGATACTTTTGGAACCAAGAGACTGGATTCTTGGTTTTCGATACTTAGGGAACCGCGTGAAAAATTGAGAAAATGCCGCAGTCTCTACTCGCGATACTTCTGAAATCGTCTAATTCATGTTTCGAAACTCGCGAGATCCCGCGAGACGCGAGACCGTTTGCAATACTCAGCAATACTGACAAGACCGCGCGAGACCCCGAAAATTTTATCCCAGGTAAGTATTGACGGAATTACTTTAGTATTGTCCAGAGTTCTTAAGGTAAAAAATTTTCTAGTTTATTTGGCGTAGTTGGAGAATAATCAGGGAAGTTAGTAAAAACTTGATACGTGATTAATTTATTTTTTAATCTAAGAGAATTTTCAATTTTTTACGAAACTGAAAAAAGCCTGCAAGTTCTAAAAAATATTATGCAACATTTTGGATCTTCCAAAGCTTCAGTATTCCGAATATCCTTCCATGTGAACGTACTTCATTCTGTATAACATTGTCTACATTTATTGTCAGTTGAGACCGAGCTTTATTCCGGGGCGCCGGGGCCCGGCTGGCTGTCGAAAAAAAAATTTCTGGGTTTCTGAAGTGCCTAACCTAACCTGAAGTAGTCGTTCTTTGTTACGAACATGATTGAATCTCCAGCTTTATCAAATGTAAGTTCTCGAGGCAGTGGCAATCTGTGATAAGAGCATTACAATTCCGTAAAAGAAGTTCGTACTTTTTACTAAATAATTTGTTCACTTGATCTTTTTTTTTTGTTTCTCGAGCGTACTTTATTTTCACTCGCATGACCTGGCTGAATGAAGTACAAAGAATGTATGTACACTCTGTATACATATATGTACATTTGTAGATAATGTTCACATCACAACTATCTAACAGGATAAAGGTATATTGTAAGGAAATAAACTGTAGCTATTCGCTAGAGGCACGTCACTAGAGGTTTCACTTTATAAACCCATATATGATGGTTTTAGGCTGCGTTGAACTGAAACACTTTTATATAATTTTCGCTCTGCAACCAAGGATTGGCCCCGTCGTCGAAATACATAGGGCACCGATCCCTTTCCCTCTCATATTCCTGAAAATAAGTTGAAAAAAACTTGTCACTGACGATGTCGATAACACACATTTGATATGCACATGATCAGCAATTTTATAATTAACATTCAGTCTCCCTTTTTGCAATTGCATTTTCGACCTAGTCAAAATGTCTGGAAAATGAACTCGAAAGAATAAAAACGATACAAAGTGTCGATAAATACATGTATGATGGGTTTTTTCTTTTTGACAAAATATTGCCGTTAGATACAGTCGCCGCCTCTATTCACCTTGCCGCTCCTCTCTCTCTCTCTCTCTCTCTCTCTCTTAAGCCTCCCTCCACCACGATTGCGTTAGCCTGGTGATAGAAAATTATTGAGAGCGGGAGATAATAAATTACTTCCCTATAGGTGCCTGACGCGGCAAGGTAAATAGAGGCGGCGACTGTATTGAATGTATAGCAACCTGCAATTCCAAGGCAACGGCGGCGCCTTCGGTGTAATTGGTGCTGGTCACGTCTTGCTTTAGATCACAGTATGGACCAACGGCTTGAGACATGAGGACCCTGTTGAGGTCCACGCGCTGGTATACCCAGCATCGGTACTTGCTGTACGAGTCAAGGTCGTTATACGTTATCAAATAAGATTTGAGGTTCTCTTTCCAAAAGCCTATGCACTTCATTTTGTAGTCAGGTTCACCTGCAATTCAATCAATCAAGAAGAGTTACATTTGGATCGCAAAACTTGCAACAAAAATATAAAAGTTCAAAATAATGCGCTTACTGTAAATGTCGATGGGTCTGCCCAAATGATCGACTGAGAGGCAGTAGGTCTCGTCGATGGCAATTTCCTTTTGGTCCGTATCGCACACGGAAAAGTCGGAGATGTTCTGTTTGCAATAAATATTAGGACGAGGGGAGAGGGTGACGCCACCGAGGATGCGCGACTCGAAAGGCACGTCGCCTTTTTGAGTGAACATGTACTTGCCGGCCACCGGACACCTTATTGCCACCGGGTTCTTGGCTGAAACACACAAGCATTACGTTACACAAATACTCGTCATCATGATTTGGTGACTTTATTTCGATTTCGTCTCTGTTAAATTTTCAAAATCGATAGGCCGAGAAAAGGTCATGTGAGGTTACCTAAGAAAAGGTCATATTTCCATTCGTCTTTGTTCTTGAACTGGACCCAGGAGCACACAGTGTGAAAGTTGTCCTTGATGACAGCGATTCCACGCCTGTATCTGATGATATTGTGGTGCTGTGGCACGAAGTCGAAGCAGACGTAATCTTTTTGGCTGCAAACCACCGCAGTGTTAATTTAAAAATACTTTCTGTTTGTTTCCTTGATGGACTATTTTATTTTTTTAATGTTTTTAAAAATGAACTTTTCTTCCGAAAATTGTCAGTACATCGATAGTATAGATAAGTTATTTCCACGGTTGCCTTTCAATCTATAAAAGTTGTATTTTCAATGTAAATTCGGCATTTCGCTCCCTCTCATATGTTTGTATAATTGTCTAGATAAACTCGTAATCAAGTAAAGTGTACTGGCATTGGCGGCAGGTTTCGTCATTGATAAAACAATTTATGAGTTAATGATAAAAAATCACCATCCATCGACGGTGAGGTGGGCCATCATAACGCGACTGTCGCGCTGCTCGCGACAAACGTAGATGGTCTTGCGGGACCGGCCGACGTCGGGGTACCAGGTCTCGATGATGTGAGTTTCGTTGATGAATACGTCGGCGTCGATGTTGGCCGTGTTGATCCAATTGCCAGACATGTTCTGGGGCAGCCGACAGCCTGGCTCCACGACTTCGGCCTTGACGGGAGTTATCCTTAGGCGCTCCGGGCTCTGCTCCACCGTCTTGAGCGTGTTACACTCGGCCGTTATCGAAACCCCCAAGTACTCGTCGTCGTCCCTATTCTTCAAGAAACAGCGGTACTTTTCGTCCTTTCGCGACTCCTTCGTGTTGACAACCGCAAAGAAATGGTTCTTGTCCACGAACCAATCTCCCAGGCAACTGTATTCCACCACTGCAATTTTCCACTCTTTTTTCGAATACTTACATACGACTTACATACGACTTTTTTGAATACTTTACATACGACTTAAACATATGTAATTTTACCATTTCTTCGAAACACGCGGGTTTTGATAATTCAGCCATTAAACTCGAGATGTTATGTCTCTTAGTCAGAGTCATGGGTAAAAGTAGTAAGAGTATAAATGAAGTTGTTTGTACTACTTTTCACTAACTACCAGTAGAGAAAGGTAGTACTCATTTTACTATAGTAGTCATTACTTTTACTACTAGTAAGTAGTGAAAAGTAGTAAAAACGAAGTACAAATCATAAATGACTCACATCCGTCAAAAGTGTCCTTCATTCCGGCACACTTTTTGTAGGTTATGTTGAATTTTTGGTTGGTTATGAGAAACTGAGTTCCTGCCGTTTGGCAGGATCTGATCTGTGCATCTGGGTTATTGCACTCTCCCGTAAATCTGAAGCGATTCTGCAAATTGACAAACAAGCATTAATTATAATCCATCAACAACAGCGACAGGTTATGAAAAAAGGCATTTAGGCTTCTTGTACTTTATCCGTCAAATATACTTTTTTTTTCAACGCGTGCACTCAAAACACGGGTTTTGAGGCCCGTTTACGTATGCCAAAAGTGACCGATTTGAAGCCGATGACGCAAAGTGGCATGTACGCATGCGCAGTGCGGAAAAGCCCTATACTATAAATAATTTCAGCCCGGTGGCAAAAAATACATTATCAATAGATCAACAGCTGCTTATTTTCCCAAGGATACCTTACGAATTCTATATGTAGTAATACAAATAAATGACATCCGTCAAAATAGTATATTTTGCATCACGAGGCAAAAGTTGTACTTTTTTACGAGTACCAATCCATCGATCGAGTAAAAATCTCTAGGGATGTGCAAACGGCTCGCTCGAACCGCTCGAACAAGAGGTAAATTGCCGAATTACTTGAGCAGCTCGAGCTATTATAGTTTCGTTGCGCGTTCCGCTCGAACTTCATCGAGCCGGCGAAATTCGACCTGACCTATCGTCTCTGTCGACGCTCCCGGGTGACCGAACTAGTGCCCAGTAGACGACGTAGCACCAGGTTAAAAAACTCGATGTCATCGAAATTGTCAACGTCGGCATTCTAAACTGGACATCACTCGTCATCCCAGTCGACGCTCGCGGGTGACGAAGTGAGTGCCTTGTAGACGATGTAGCACCAGGTTCAAAAAGTCGACGCAACCGAATCGTCGGCGTTCAAAATTCCACATGACTCGTCATCCCTGTCAGCGCTCCCGGGTGACGGAACTGGTACCTTGTATACGACATATCACCGCGTAATAAAAGTTTACGGAATCGATTCGACGTTAGCGTTCGGCATTTGACATGGCTAGTCATGTCGGTCGATGCTTTCCAGGTGACGGGACTAGTGCATTGTAGACGACGTAAAACCGGGTCCAAAAAGTCAACAAACCTCTACCAGGCACAAGTTCGACCCTACGGATCCAGAATTGACCCTAGTGAGTTAATCAGAGTTTATTTAGGATAAGCAGAGTTCATTTTGAAAATAATTGGAATACTATATTTTGACGTAGTTTTGACTGTTTTTACTCGCGAAATACTTGAAAATTGAGATTTCAGTGTTTTTTTTTGGGCGTGTTTGTGCATTATTTTGATATAGATGAAAGAACAATTTTTAATGTTATGAAAATCTCCAATTCTGGCAGTTCACGTACCTCCAACCATAATTGATTAGAATTCATGCATAATTGGTGAAATCAATAATAAATCTTACTTTCGAATCATTATTTTATGAATTCTTCACAAAATTTATTCAATTACAGTTGAAAGTTTGTGAACTGCAGTCGAAATCGTAAATTGTCATATAGTAGAACCAGTAAAAGTTATCAAGAATAAAAGGGGCGGCATGGCTTTCGGGTTAAAACATAGGAGCTGACGTTATAACAGTTGTTCGCATATACCACTGAAAATTATCATTTGTGCTGTCACCAAATAATGCACATTGCACAAACATCCCTTAAAGTTTCTTCAAAATTAAGTCTGCTTAACCCGAAATTATTTCTAGTTAACTCACTAGGGTTAATTCTGGATCTGTAGGGCCCGTCAGGCGGGAGCTTCGACCAGGATGACAAGCGATGTCAAAGTTCCAACGCCAACGTCAAAATATCCGGTTTCGTCTACTTCGTTGACCTGGTGCTACGTCGTCTACAAGGCACTAGTGCCGTCATCCGGGATCGTCAACCGGGATGACAGGTCAGGTCGAATTTTAAACACCGACGTTGAAATATTCGATAACGTCAAATTTTTAGACCTGGCGCTACGTCGTCTGCGAGGCACTAGTTCCGTCACCCGGGACGATGGGTGACGTCGAATTTCCAATGCTGATGTCAAAATATTCGATAACGGCGACTTTTTCAACCTGGTGCTACGTCGTCTACGAGGCACGACTTGAGTCACCCTGGCGATAACCAGGATCTGCTACATTGCTGTATTTAAGGAAAGCATTCCGGAAACTTTGATTCGAAAATTCGCTCCTTAAATACAGCATTTGTACCTTGTATTTGAGGTCCAAATGCTCCGTGTTTCCCAGCTGTGCCTCGTATGATGTCCATCAGTTCGCGAGCCAGCGAGCCGGCTCGAACGTTCGCCAACTCAAAGCAAGCGCTCGCGAGCTCGAGTGCTGCTCGAGTTTTTTCGGCTCGTTGCACATCCCTAAAAGTCTCACTTCTGCCCCTTGGTACGAAAGATATTTTTCACCACATGTATGTTTTGAGCGTCATTTTAATACCTAAGGTTCCGTTTTTCGAACGATGCTTGCGGTGAGCGAGGAAAAATCTACTTTTAATCCGTAGCGGGCAAAAAACCATACTATTTTGCTTGCCATTATTTTTTTGCCCGCTCCAGCGGGCAAAAATGTATGATTTCTCTGCCGTAGGGATTACGAGGAGGTTTTTTGTCCCGCGGCACAAGTATCGCTAAAAGAAATTGTATGTGCAACACGGACCAAAGTGGCTGATTCTCAGCCGCAGAATTTCGCCCTTGCTCCACTCGGGCCGAAAACTTCATGCGGCCTTGAATCAGCCACTTTTGGCCCTAGTAGCACAATGGACTATTTCGTGATGTTACAATTCATTTACTTAAAAACGACTTCTGTCAGCGGGAGCACACATCTCCAAGGGAAATTTATCACTTAATTCAAATGAGAACCAAAAAATGTGAAAAAAATCTGAGGCGTATTTGTTTAAATTGTATAAAAAGTAAAAAAACTACTCGAACACTTTGCGGGTACAGAAGCTTGCGGTAAATAGGTTTTCATGATGTAATAAAAATATTAGCAACCTGATACGCGAATTGCCAGACTCCTTCGAGGGAGGAGCGGCAATTGACGGGCACGTAATTCTCGGAGAAGAGGGTGATCAGCTGTTGGTCGGTCTGCAAACCCTCGCACACGCGATTTACTGTGGGCTCTACTCCCGGTGCCAAATTCACGCATGTCACTACAAACAGTTCAAAAAACGATTGATAATTTGGCTCGAGTAATCTTCGCAAGTTTTTGTTGAATCCATGAAATCTCACTAAGAATTATGCTAAAATTTTCAAAAAATTGACAAATGCCTCCGAAGTTTTTAGTTAGCCAAAAAGTGAAATTGTGAAATTGTTACAAGGATTTTTTCTTTATGTAAAGTGATCTCATAACTTATTTTGACATTTTGATTGGGGAAAACGACTACAAATTTATCTTCGTAACAGACGGAATAATTTTCATTATTTTTTATGTTTTTACTTTCTTTCAGCTTTCTCTTACGGAAATTTCCTTCAACTTGAGGTTCAACCCTCAACTTTCAGGATTAACCCTTAATATTCCGAATCAAACCTGAAAGTTGAGGGTTAACCCTCAAGTTGAGTGATCGAAATAACCCCTAAGTAGAGGGAAATTTCCGTAAGGATTTTCGCGTCAGTTATTCAATAATATTCTACAATTATTCTGTTTTTTCTTTTTTTTTTTACTTTTTTGATGTGATTTTATTAACGGCTTTTTTTATGAATACTCAGGAACGTTAAGTCTACTCAGTGTTACAGAATAGGCGATTACTTATTTAGGGTGACATCCCCGAAATTTCGATCTGGGAAAATGGCCACTGAGGAGTTGATCGAAATTTAAAGGATTACACCCTGTAAATGTTGATTTCGATTTCATTCATTCAACATATTCGAATTGCAAAGTTCAGAACAATAGATAAATAATTATTGAGAGCTTCGTAAAATACGCACATTCGAGCTTTTCCAGAACGTTGACCGTGCGCACAATGAGTTTGACGCAATGGTAGCATGAGTCTTTTTTGAAAACGAACGTGTAATTAACATGGTACTCTGCAAGCATGTCGACACAGTGACCTCGGTTTGTCATACTCTCATCATTTATATCTGTCAGTGTATTTTGCCCATGCTCCCACGAAAACCAGGAGCCACGAATCACAAAAGGAATGTTGCATACGTTTTTATCCTCTGTTTGCGTCGAATTCTCCACTAAATGATTAATGATCATTATTATTCATATTATATTCACGAACGTGTTAAAATTTCGTTATATTGGAATGATTGCGTGTCAGATAAAAAAGAGTGATAGGTTTATCAATAATTACGTGTTTTTGAATGTTGAAAATTAGAGGAAAATTATCTCATTGTCAATTGCAATCAAATTTTGAGGTGAAGGAATCAAGTTATGTGTACTGTTATAGTGGTATACTAGACTAGTTACACTTGACTCTTCTTTCGCCAGAATCGCTAAAACATTTATGGTTCTGCATATGTGTATATTTTATCTTCACAATTTCTGGGGCGCGGCGACGTCAATATAAAACCTACCAAAATCCACAAAAGTTAGAGAAAAATCAATCGGTTTTACGATTGAAATCAGTG
Organism: Platygaster equestris; assembly: GCA_030522785.1. NCBI lineage: Eukaryota > Metazoa > Arthropoda > Insecta > Hymenoptera > Platygastridae > Platygaster > Platygaster equestris. The sequence continues at coordinate 19,173 of JAPYZK010005369.1, forward strand.
CTTTTGTAACTCAGATGCTTAAAAATTCTCACTCAATTGAAATATTTGAAGGGACGAAATTAATGTGACATAATGAATACGTAAAAGTGATAGTACGCTGACTTTTAGGAAAAATATTCGGTCCTGCAGGTCCACAAATGACAGGTAGCCAATAGTGTACGCAGTTCATAAACTAAATCATTTTCCCATAAAAACTTGCCTGTTTGAAAAAGTATAAGAAGTAGAAAAACAAGTCCCAGAGAGTTGAGTCCGGTATTTTTAACACTTTGAAACATCATGATGATTGAGGGAGATGTCGATGACCACTCTGGAGTCTGGCCCACTCTGGATTCTGGAATGTGGTTATCATATCTAGTAGGTATGCAGTACAGATGCATGGGGACCGTATTATAGGATAGACTGTGTTCGTGATTACGATGTTACGATATTGTAAGAGTATTCAAGCCTTCCACTGTAGGACGCAAAATGAATAGAATATGCTCTTCAAAATTTCAAGTATTAAGTTGATTGAAGCAGAAAATTCGGTTTTGAACAAGTGGAAAGGGGAGAAAAAAGGATTGAAACAAGCGTTAAATATAAGCGTGAACCGGAACCTCACATTCAAACTCGATACTGATCTAGCTCAAGGTATTTAAATTCCAGAATCTGTAAATATTCCCGTATCGTTATTTATGGTAAGATTCCGGTTTTGGAGGCTTGAGACTTCTTTGTCAAATGCTCCAACGGGAAAAGTTGAAAACTCGAATGGAGAAAATGACGGATTTTCAGTGTTTCATTGTTCAGTTCTTTCGATTTCGAAATGAGCGATGCAAAATTTTTATATATTGATTATTATATAGGTTTATTACATTGACATTATTATATAGTTATCATATATTGTTATTATTACATCGTTATTATATTGGTTATTATATTAATATACTGGTTGTTCCGCCTGAAATGTTCCTTGCTGGGTATCCAATTTTCGAATGTTCTAATGAAAATCTCCGAATTATTGAAATATTCCTGGCATCACTGCAATTTTTTCTTTGAAATTCCGAAAAAATTGGAATTCTGAAGCTAGCGTTTATAGGATATTGATATATTTTGCATCTGAACGACTCTGTTGAAAAATTTTTGATCATCCAAATAACACATTTTGACTTAGATGGAATTTTCTAACACTCAAGAATCGCATGCCCAATACGTTTCAGCATTCATGTATGTGGAACTATAATCGTTATTCAGAACTGAAGATGAAGTCACATAATTTTCACAGTATTTGAGTTTCAAAACTCCAACTTTCTCCTTTAGACCATCGCTCATTTTATTATATTTCACAACTGCTTATGGTTCGTTTTTGTATACGTTTTTGTATAAAACAGAATACTGTTTTATATCAACTGCTAAACATATGGATTTTTTAATGCAGATTCCCAATAATGGAGCAAAAACATGCATTGGGGAAGATATCGGCACACCTTTTTTCCGAAAAGTGGCCTAAATCTAAATTTTTTAGCCATGCTCCATTACGTATTAACATCAACTTCATGTGACGATTTACATAAAAACACTAACATCATATATGACTTATAAAAGCATGGTAGCATTTGTTGTATTCGTTGAATGCCTTAATTTTCAAATGTTTATCAATGTCGAATCAAAATTGTTTCACCAACGATCAATTGCTTATAACTTGATGGATGTAACTTAATGAACGAAAAAGCTGATAAACCAACAATTAAAGTGTTTTTATCCTGACAAAATCTGAAAAATTGTTGAGAATTCCCAGAACCAAAATCGTAAAATGTGATCAAGTTTAACTTACCACCGATCGTTCGAGTATTACGTATCGCGCCGGGGGGGGGGGGGGGGGGGGGGGTGGAAAAAAAAAAAACGTAATACTTCAACGATCCCTCAGTGATTTTTTGTGACGTTGATTAGTGTTTTTGGTGTGATTTTGGGTAAATGGAGTAATTTCTGAGTACTTACCAATAAAATTCCACCGTTCACGCGATATCTACAACGCAATGAGCACTCGCTCCTAAAACCCTTTTAGTGTCACCTGTAACGGCAAAAAACACTCCCGAAATGATTCAAAAATCACTTAACAAGAAGTACCCGTAGCACACGATGTAAAAGCATCGACGGTCGAGAGCGATCTGAAGGCTGAGGTCCCAAAAAACCTGAACAACCCGTTAGAAATAACGTAGCAATTCGAAGAATCCATAAGTGATATTGGTTTTCGTTCGGAAAACATGGACTCAAACCGGATAAGCGTTGCGATGGCCAGTATAATCTTGATAGGAAAACGCATTATCATCGTGCTGCAACCAGCGCAGCCGAGGTAGAAAGTTGTCTATCACTTAAGAATTCAAATCTATCTTTTTGCGGATTCTTCATAATAATTGTTGTTATCGTAACGATTATACTTACAAATGATGCTCAAAATCGCTGTCAGTATTCACGTACATTCTTCTACATTAATATAAAATCATTCATGGCAGAGATAACATCATCAGTACAGGTACTTTAATGAGAAAACAAGATCATTTAAACAATTTTATTCAACTATTTTGTCTTTGACAAAACAAAATTGTGACATTCTCAAATCCGTATTGTTTACAAAAAAGTATTTTCTCCAAGACTCCGAACGTAGTGCGAATGAATAAATAAATAACTTCATATGAAATAATCAAATGAGTATACAAACTTAAACCTTATTAAGCACAACATTTGTTCTACATAAATATTAAAAATTCTGTACTATTCTGAAAAATTTGGTTTCCAAACCTGAGTTCATAAATAATTACACTTATAATACAAAAGACAACTCAACAATTCACGTTCAACCCCTTTTTTTATCAAATAAGTAGTTAAAACACTGCAATCAAAGACTCGCATTTATACTGGCGGATTAGATACTTGGTTTTGAGTTTACCCTGCGAACGGGCTGTATGAGTCTGACGTTGGGCTTTTTTTCCGGCTTCGACTCTTCAGTGGGGAGGTCTTGGTCCGGGGTGGTAGCGACGGTTTCGGAGTCACAGATGATGTTAGAGTCCGCGGCGTCGGTGCTGATCTCTTGAGTTTCTTCGACTGGAAAAAATTATATGTTAGTTACATGTTTTCTAACAGATAACGAAGATTTTTCCGTCGAGAATAAAGTTGAATGTTGAGCTTTCCGAAGCAAATATTACCAATCTCTTGAGGTTTAGCTTCTTCAACCACCGAGTGTTCCACGTTGTTAACCTCTGTCACAAGACCACCTGGCACACTGATAAGTTGTTGCGCAATTGGTTTCACAGTTGAAACTGGTTTAACAGTGACGACTGGCTTTTTCGTGGTCGAATCTTCTCCAGTCAAAAGGTCCAAGAAAGCTTCAAATCCTAGAAGATCCTCGTCATCATCATCGTCGTCTTCGTCATCGTCGGTGCTTCCCGGAGCCGCGTTTTCGATTGAAGTTGGATTGTAATTTTCATCATCGTCGTCGTCGTCGTCGTCATCGGACAAGCTGAAAAGGTCGTCGTCTTTTTCGTCGTCTAATGGTTTGGGGGACACGACTTCTGAAATGGGCTCTACTGGTTGCAATTGAACTCCTTCTGGACCGAATCTGTGAACATGTAAAATCAATGTTTCCCATAAATATTTTTAGATTATTTTTGTTATTGGAGTTTTGTATGCGTCATAGTGGAAAGGAATTTAGAGTTCTAGCGTTATTGAGAAGGAATTCCGTCGAAGTTTTGGGGCTCCTATAAAAAGCATGTTTGTTCTTTCAATTTATTGATACTACTTGACAAAATGAAATTGATATATTATTGAATTTAAGGAAGAAAATTTTATTCGAATTTGTTCGAAATTTTTAAACTTATGAAAGCTACAAAATATGTAAGTACCTGAAACAACTGACTCGAAGACTGGCTTCAAGGTCTGTAGAGGATTTTAATTCTAATCCCAAGCAAGCTTTGAAATGACTATTGTCAGCCTCCCTTAGAATGGAATGAATTCTGCCGCAGAATTCGGAGTGTCCTCCCGGCATCTTTGCGCACACGGGTTTCGGTTTTTTGCCTGCAAACAAGTAAAATTTTTTGAATTTTCGAAAACATAAAATAGGGGAGAAGGGGTGATTGGGATTGACCAGTTTATTTTTTATGGCGCGAGATACCATAAAAACCTGATTCTGATATAAAAATGAGAAATGTAGACATTGATGAGTCGTAATTCGCGAGTCGCGACTTTCCTATCAGTTATTTCGTATCTCGATACCTTCGGCATATTTCTCCATATGACAGCCATGAGACCCACGATAGGGGAGACCGGGGCTGGTTGGCCAACTTTTTACCTACGAATTTTTTATGACTCCCCCTTTGAAGTTAATGAAAATTCGATTTCACTATGACGAAGGGCATACCATCGGCTTGTACTGTGAATTTTTTCATGCATTTAAATTTATTTTTCAAAAAATGACAAATATTTTGACAGTGACGTGACGGATTGGCCAACCTGCCCCGAGCACAGGGCAGGTTGGCCAATTTTAGAAAAAATCGTATAAAGTTCAACAATAAAAATTTTAATAAACGAAAAAGACACTTGATTTACTTATTCATCAATTAAATAATTTTTTCAATCGAAGGCTACTGTATACAAAATAATTATCACGTTCAGAAATTGTTGGTTCTTATATATAACAATGGATAGACATTCGAACTCCATCCACGCGTTTCACCGAACTTTTTTTTTGGTTGGAGCCACCGAAGTTTGGATTTTCATTGGAACATTTCACTTAGCAAATACGTTTTTTGTAACTCCATGCGGAATAAAAATTGCTTATTCGATTTCAGAGCATTTGCCAACCAGCCCCGACCATTTTTTTCAAAATTAGATTGCTTTTCTAGGTCAAGAAATGTAAACCATGAATTCGAGCGATACTTCATTTGAAACTTCATGGCATGATCGATTGATAACCATTTTTAGTTGGTTTGAAATCAATTTTTTATTGATTCAGAAAACGAAAAAATCGGAAAGTGGAAATTTTACCAACTCGAGTGAAAAACAGTTTTTCGGTTATATTTTCGACACGCGTGAGCAAAATGCAATAAAATAACACCGGAAGTCTTTTTACAACATATTACACTGATATTTGGCGCGGTGGCTTTAGAAACATTTCCAGTATTTAAGAATAAAGCATTGGCTAACCTGCGCCATTGGCCAACCTGCCCCATTGGCCAAACAGCCCCGGTCTCCCCAAATGTTTTATTTTTTTTACTAAAAATTTTTAGAATCTTGCAAGTGTAATACTGTAAGTACTACAAGTCTTGTATCAATTCGCAAGTACTATCTTTAACTTGACCTTGACTCTATAAACTTTTCCGGAAAACAAAAATTACCCCAGTTTCTACCCAATAACTCCTCTTGACATCTTAGTACTCAACGTAGTAATGTTCAAAATATTTAATGAAAAACTTTTCCACCTACCTGTAACAGTATTGTTGCTCAAAAGTGTGTCTCCATAACTGAGTTTCACGTTGATTTTTTTACCTCCGACGTAACGTACAGTCGCACATCCTGGAAAATATTTTTTTTTACCACATGTGTATGTTTTTCGCGTCTTTTCATACCTGCGGAGCGATCCTGAAGTTCGGTTTTTCGAGCGATGCTTGCGCCGAGGGACATGAAACCTTCTTTTAAGCCCTAAGGCGGAATAATACTCTTCCTCTCGATAAAAATAATACTCTTCCTCTCGATAAATAATACTCTTCCTCTCGATAAAAATAATACTCTTCCTCTCGGTGGAGCGGGCAAAAAAGTATGGCTTTTTGCCCACTACGGATTGCAAGTAGTCTTTTCTCCCTCATCGCAAGCATCGCTCGAAAAACGGAACCTTAGGACCGTTCCTCCAGGTATTAAAATAATGCTCAAAACATACACTTGTGGTTAAAAATATCGTTCGTACCAAGGGGCAGAAGTTGGACTTCTACTCGATCGACGTATTGGTACTCGTGACCATCTTTGGGCGCCTTCGGCTCCCGAGGATTGGCTACTTGTACCAATACATCAATCTCGTCAAAAAGTCTAACTTCTGCCCCTTGGTACGAAATATACTATTTTATGTGCTACAATAAAAAAATTAACGAGAATTTCCGTTAAACTCTTCATGAGTACAGTTTATTCATTTTGGTAAAGTTGTTGATTTTTTTTTCTACCATTCTGTCCTTGCAGCGCTGAGAGAGGAATGTGGAAAACTTTACAGCATTTGCATTCGCCAGCACTACATTGGCAGAGTTTGTTCATACTAGTTCCGATTTGTTCATTTGTAGAAACAGTGCCATTTATATGTGTCACTTGTTTCGGACTTTTGGCACGTAATTCTCGATGAGTTCGAGCTTCATTTGTATCTGCGAAATATTGGTGCTTCAGTTTTGATGGGTCAACTACGATTATGATATTTGTACAGTGAAACCTCTTACATTGTTTACTGTCCATTTTTGCCAACCTTTCATATTGTCCACCGGTCAACAACAGAGTTGAATGGGACAATATTAAAGGATACCAAGAAAGATAGAGTGGACAATAGGGAGGTTTTACCGTGGTCACAATTTTGTATTGAAGAATTTATAGCTATAGGGACACATTTTTTCTATAATTCTCGAACACATTTCAGTTTTTTACGCTGGTTTGTTAGTGTGTTAAAAACGACCGTTTTCTTCATATCCATGGGAAAAAATGTTCTCTATTAGTAAAAAAAATCTGTTTTTAACTCACCCTAATCTCAAAATGCGTACTCTTTCAAATTCTGTTTTTAAATTTTGAATACCGTTGGCGGCGCAAGACCGCATAAATCGGGATTCGGAATGCGCGCCCCGTGACTTGTGCAGAATGGCTTTTTTCACGAATGTGATTGCAAAACTCGCCTTCGGCTCGTCTTGCAAACTTCACATTCGCAAAAAAACCCTCCTGCACAAATTGCAACACGCGGATATTATAAATCGCGATCTATAATGTCTTGCGCCGCCAACATCATGATCCTGGCAGAGCTCTGTATTTCCAACCTATTGTGAAATGTACTATTTTTACACGCTAAACATCAGGGAAAACTGCCATGTTTTTTGAATTATACGGGAAATATTAGACTCCAGATGTTGAAAAAGGGCGATTATAAGTTAGCGTGTTAGTTTCACCTTCGCTACGCTTGGAGTAATTAATATCACTTGCGTTAAAAATTCGATGTTTTCCAACTCGTAGCATTATATACTCCTTTTAGAAATTTTCTCACCTATAACTCTAGCATAAGCTGCAAACGCGATAGTAAAATATATCAGGAACAGTTCAAAAATTGTTGAAAGCCGCATGTTAAGACTTTTTCTTCGTCGTTTTGTAACTGAAAATAAAACAAAATGTTGTAATTATCACACTTATAACAACAATGCTGAACTGCTCATTCTAACCTGAAACTATTAAACGCACTGTATGAACCCCCCCCCCCCCCCAATCAATTATGTCAAAAACTAGTTTTTACACTGTACTACAATAAATTTGATGAACTCTCCATAAATGCAAGTCAGTTTTTAAGCCAGACCTCAAGTCACACAAATGCACACGCAAAACTTCAAGCTCTCCCACCCCCCCGCACACCCCCCCCCCCCCCCCCACTACCA
>JAPYZK010005376.1:0-11825 GCA_030522785.1 Platygaster equestris
AATGTAAAATAACTCGCTTATTCGAGCTAACCCAGAAAAATCTCTTCATACTATGTTTTGGGGGGTCAAATACTACCCGTTGTAGCTGTCACCTTCCAACTTTTAAATTCGTGTTGCACAGTATAATTTATTATATATTATATTTATTATATTAATTTAATGTGAAATAAATAAGTGATCTTAAATATTTCTGTATAGGAGGAAGAGTAACGGGTTTACAAGAAGCTGTTTGGGACGCGACACAATCGGTGTGCGACGTGTGCGGCTTGAGCGGAGCGAATGTGGGCTGTGTGAAACGCGGCTGCAAAGCCGCCACACACTACCCCTGCGCCTTGACCAAGGGCTGGCTTTTAGACTCGGATCATTACATACCCAAATGCGACCTCCATCGAATCACCTGAGATTGAACATCATCGATACACTCCCCAATAATTTATGAAGCATTTACGATGGAGCACGTTCACATTATTCCCAATAGTAACAGCATTATATTGGAAAGGAAACTGAGCCTCGACCACTGGCCTTGCAAATTCCATTTGGATTGATGATAAGAGCACAGTGGCCACCTACAGAAACACCATCGTTATTGTATGTTTTGATTATTTCTTGTTTGTTCGTTACTCATTTTATATTATGAGGTATAAAAATGATTGGCCCTTCTCTTATTTGTCAAAGTCACAGACAATGTGAAAAAGCTCTACTTTGTCCGATTAGCCTTGGAAATAGTGGCCTTTTGACCTCGATGCAAACAGTTCAATAATTTGAATCTCTTTCTGTGGAACTATAAAAAATTATCATGCCCTTCTGTTAACTCAGAATTTGATAGTTTTTTCAATTTTTTATGACTTGTCAGATTTTGATTTTTTTGTTTTTCGTTAAGTACCATTCTGTGAATGTGACAGTGCAAGTAAAAGAATACAATGTCTCTTGTAAAGGTGTTGTATATTCAGTAAATGTAATGACAACATTTCTGTAAATACGAAACAATAAAGTATCTGTTGCTAAAGATTGAAATTTTCAGCTCCTAACGCTTTTTTAACGATAATTTTTCTTGGTTCGTTTCTGTTTTTTCTTTTCTTTATTATGCATGTAAAGGTCTTTTTTATAGCCAAATTTTGTAGGTTGATTCGGATAATTTAGTCATAATTGTAAATAGCTTTCATCATTTTGAGCTTTGGTAATTGTGATTTTGTACATATAAGCAACTGTCAACTATAAGAAGTACGTTGAAATTATAACGTCGTAGTATTGGAAGCTTGAGCAGCGCATGCGTAAAAACAGCTCAACATTTCCAAGTCGAAATTTATTTTTCCAATAATTAGCAATGTAAGGTCGATGAAAAAATTGATGCTGTGAAGAACCAAGTCTGGAGAAAAGTCAATAAGATTGACAGCAAGCGTTGAGCATATTTACATGATTGATCAAGTCTCGGAGAAAAAATGCTGGATGATTTGTGTATAATATGCGATGTAACATAACTCGATGTATATAGAATAACGGCAAATATTTTTGACCTATTGACAATGCATTAGAGTATATTACCATAGATCATGCACTTGAGTTATTCGGGAACATCACTTATTTTACTTTCCAACTTATTAAATGTAATGAATAGGCGCGTTATCGAGATTTCACTGAATGTTTGCACGTTGCAAAAGATTGCAAATTAAACAAAACAATTTGAGTTGAAAATGAACCCAAATGAAATTCACGAGTGTATATTAACCGAAAGATGTATATAACATTACCATATGGAAAAGCATAATGTACACATTTGAGTTGGACATGTATATGTGAATTGTATCAATCGCATTCGAAACTGAATTTTCATTTTGTCTTGAAAATGCAAAAAGCTGTGTGTTATAAGGATATACTTTAAAAGGGACTCTTATGTTGACATAATTACTTTATATTCAGCGTTATTCAGTCATACTTTTTTTTAAAAAGCGAACAAATAAATGTAGACGTCGCAATAATTTTGTTAGCTTTCAAAACATTACAAATGACTTTTCTACACTCTCATTGCGTTATATTCATCATTCATTGTATAAAAAAGTATAGACTACGGTTGACGTGTTATAACGATTTTTTGAAAATTGACGAAAGATTATGTAAGATTAGGCATAAATTTTGTGTACTATAAAGACATGAATAATAAAATGTACATTGCAATGATGTGCTGACTAGTCTCCGAAATCTATCTCTGAGCTGTAGTCTGGTTCCACAGTTATTTCATTTTCTTCTTGGCCGGCAGGTTCCTTAAATAAATCTAAACTTGCCCTGAACTTGGCCAACGCCTTTGCCAACAATTTTGACTCATTTTCCAGCTAGAATGTGAAATACATAAGGTTAGAAAATGCAAAGATTGGGAAAATATAAAAAATAATGTGTTGCTTTACCATTTTTTCAGCTCTATTTATGGCCACTGTCAAGTCTTTCTTCAGACTATCCGAGTCGATTTGTAAATGGAGATATTTCAGGGACTTAACAAGAATATCTAGAGGTATTTTTGAGTCTTCGTTGACGATCTCGTTCAATATATTGAAAGCGAGGTCATTGTGAGCTGTTTTAATCTCCGATTCGTCCTGTGGGACTTCACTTCTGGTAAGTCCCATTATTGTTTCTACCACCTTCAGGGAGTCAATCTCCTGAAGGGGACTCATATCTGGAGCGTTTTCGATTGTTTGAATCGTTGGCAGAAATGCTCGCTGCAGCGTCGACTGGCTGCCTGGCACTTTGGCAGCGAAAAAGTTGAAGAAATTGCACAAACAGTGCGTCAAATAACCGTCATCTTCGGATATCGGATTGTGGAGCAAGATCATCAGTCTTGAAACAATTTGATGACTGTTGATTCTCTGTGCTAACAGCAACTTGGTCAGCCCCTCTCCTGCAATCGTGCGCAGTTGTTGGTTCTGAAAAGTCAAAATTACCTCTTTGAAAATCTACAACTTCGCCCACATATGACGTTCATGTTGTTTACTTACATCGCTGTCAAGTAAGCGAACCAAAAATTTGACAATGGTATTGCCTCTCTGGATTTTCTGCGACTCTTCGTCCAACTCATCTTTTTGTTTCTCTTCTTCGTCTCCATTTTCTAATACCCTTTCATCCAAGTGCGTTAGACCGTAGCACAGTATCGAATCGATCATCGCCTTCAGACAAGTCATCAAAATGTCTACATTTTCGTCCTCTTTGGCGAATTGAAGCAAGAAAACGTCCAAGTATTGCTTTGCGAAAGTTGAGTCCAGTAAACAGCATATTCCGACCGCTGTGAGTGCCAAGTTCCGTACCTCCAAATTTTCGTCCTGGAATACAATGTTTTTTAAAAAATTTACTAACTAGATGCGTTAGAGTTGACTTACATCGACATTGGCGATGGCTATGTTTTGCACAAGCGTCCGAACAGAAGAATTCAAATTTGTCACTGAATATGCTTGGAGCATGACGCACATGATTTTCAAACATTTCTTTTTTGTTTCTGGATCATTATTTTCTTCGATAACTTCTTTTTCCTGTGTTGTAGCGCTGTCGTAATCATTGTCGGCTTCCTTCGACAACTCTTTCAACTCACCTTCATGTTTACTTATTTCATTTTTTAACTCATTCGCCGTCTCAAAAGCCTTGTCCTGTACGGCTTTATCTTGTTCCTCCATCAATTCACGTATTTTCGACACAAGATCCGCTTTCTAAAAATAAAAAACACTGAAATCCAGTACGTTTGGAGGGTCAATATCAAAAAGTGCCAACCTTTTTGAAAAGATACTCGACACTTATTTCTAATTTTCACTACCTTTTTTCGAATTTCTTCATACTCAGCATCCGAAACTTGTACTTCTTCTATTTGATTTGGTTTTTGAAGAAACGCCGGCATTCTTAGCTCGTCAATGACTTTAGTCAACATGCCCAATCTGTTGTTAACATCAGGGACAACAGTTTCCATGTGTTCAATGATGCATTCGATGATTTCGGAAGAAATCAGTTTGGAGGACAAAATTTCTACCATTAACTGGCGCAGTTTGTTTCTCCCATTTTCGTCTGACAAATCAAACAGTTTCGCGATTTCCAAAAGTCGATGGAAGATGAATTTTTGTTTCATCTCATCCCAGGATTCGCCGTTGTTGGCAATTTCAGTGTTTGTGGAGTTCATGAAATCTTTGATGTAAGAGCAGAAACTGGACAACTCGGGTACCAACTCCTCGAAATATTCCTGACTTGCGTTTTCCTTTACGTGCTTCAGTAGACAAAACCAGAACAAGACTTTTTCACTGGTCAATTCGTTGATTGCTATGACTCGGGTGGTATTGTCCAATTGCAATTGTTCTTCGAGTTTCTCCAAACTTGCTCCTCTGTAAGTTTCATTACATGATTTGGATTTAGTCAAGTTGCATTTTTTATAACGTTTCATAGTAAAATATAAGAATAAGTTAATGAATGTACACGTGAAACCGAGGAACACCTGAACAAAATATCAAGACAAGATATGGCCGTGTCCACTGCGTTTTCTGCATCTAAGCCCTGGAGAAGCTTGAAATAATCATTTTCGTAATTTTGGAGCCAATTGGGCAAAAGTGTGTTCTGGACGCAGTTGCGCATTTTCTCCGAAGAATCCTTTAAGCCTCTTTTCAATATCCAGTCTCTATGCTGAATTTGAAGACAGCGCACCGTGATTTTGCTGAGAAACACAATGGCAGCTTTTCTCACGTCTTCGTGAATGTCGATGACCCTGTTCATGGCTGCTGACAAGGTTACTTTATTTTTTGCCATACTGGACAGTATGGTCTTCCGCACCTAAACATGAAAAAATATTAATAACGATATTGATGATTATCATTGATATTGTTGATGAATAATGAGCATCAATTTTATAATAAAGTTGATTATAAAATTCGAGTCATTGTTGATAATTTGTCAATTACTTTTTCCAATATTGTATATTTTTTATATTTTTATCCACACCTCATGAATTGGATCATTGGCCAAGTGCTGGATTAATATTTTTATTACAGGACAATTCTTGTTGTTCGGATCCTGCAATCTGCAAAGTATTTTTGCAGCTTGTACTCGAACTTTTGCTGCTTTGTCCGTCATACGCTCGTACATGTTTTCCAGTATTTCATTGCAAAGTTCGTCAGACATAATGGCATCCTTGCCCATGGTATCAAAAAGAATATTCATGAAGCGACATAGTCCATAACGAGTGGATACGATTTTTGCCCTATGATTCTCCATAATCCAGGCAAAGGTTTTGGAAAGTAATGGTCCCATTTCGACTTCCACTTCCTAGGTATATTATTAAATTATTATTATTCAGCAATGGCTGGCTCCTCAGGATAAAAGATTCAAAATTTGTTCATCAATGACTCATACTCAAAAACGTTTTACATTATTCCTAACTATTATTATTTTCACCTCTGATTCTTCTTCTGACGCAGTGCAAGGACTCAGAGCGACGATAAATTGAGCTGCCCATTCCATAACATTATTGATATTCGTCGTGTGTTCACCCTTACTTATTGGAAGAGCCAGAAATGCGAAAAATTCCTCGCAAAACACCTCAATATCAACCTTGCGAAAAAATCATTGAAATGAATCGTAATTTCATTCGCATTTGAATTAATAATTAAAAGTAACAAAAACATACTTTTTCATACAGCTTTTTCATGATATCGGAATTTCGTTGATAACTGTGTTTATTATATTGTACGTTGGAGAAAACGTCTTTCATTACTATCGTACACTCTTGTGCCACATTAGGTTTCACCATTTTTGAAATTTTTTTATAATTTGCTATTGTTTGTATTCGCAAAGTGGGAAAATGTACAATGAAAATGTAACTTGAAATTCAGATGACGGTTTGTTTTGATCTGATTGTTGCCTAAGTTCACGCGTGTTTGTACCAACACAACGAACACAACAACGACAACTCCATGATAACAATAATCGAAAATATGTATCGCTAATAATCTATTTTTCAACTTGATTGTTTTGAGAAAATTCTCACATGACTATACGTGATTATGATAATTATAGATCAGTTAAGTACTTGTTACATCGAATCTTGTTGAATTTTTGCGATGAATGTTTTCAAAAATTTGAAAACAGGGCTATCACTAGCAATCGATAGTTCGATATAGTTTCGATTGTCAACCCGCTTCATACTTAAGCGACCGTCATGTTGGGTTTGGGTAAACCCGTATGACGTCTATGCGAGTATATCTATCTTTCTCTCCTTGGCCGCGAAGGATCAAGCTTAAAAGAAGACAGATATACTTTCAAAGTTACCGCTCGAAAACTTGTTGTTTGAGGTTACGTGTTAAAATTACGTGTCGTGCGTCATCCAAACATTCCAAACAAGCAAAAACAAGTTAAAATCTGCTAAAATCTGTTGAAATAACGTCATAAAAGAAAATCGTGGAAGTTATTTATTCAAGTTATTGAACATAATTTCTACAATCTCGACAACCATGAGCAAGCCGTAAGTTAATTTTGTTATGGGCATTTAAACAAAAAACGACATCGTAAACAAAAAGTTTACCATGTCGGTAGGACATTCGGGCATTTTTCGAAAAGCTGAACATTTTCATTCAACGATTTGTGTATCATTTTGACAGCGTTTCCACTAATTTTGATAAAAATGTGAATTATTTCATTCCGATGTAGCAGGTTGTCTCCAAATTTAAAATTTCAAAAAATGCAGATTTACAAATTAGAAACTAAAAATCTGTCGATGTTGATGATTTTGGTTTTTTTCTCGCAATTTTCCTAGCTTTTCCAAGGTTTTTCTGGACCCTGTAAAAAACTGTTAAATTTACAGAATTTCCTCTTGTAAACCATATTCACTTTCAATTTTTTTTTCTCCAGGGAAAAAAATTCTTTCCTTCCAATGACGGACAAAATGAAGCGTCGTTTAGTCAGAATGGACCCCAATCTATATCATTTTTTTCGTACATCTAGCGACGTTTCTTCGGTTACCTCTGGGGATACAGAGTAAGAGTGAATACTTGTCACTGCATAAGAGTGAACTTATGCACAGAAAATTGTTTTTCATCACTGGAGCCTCAAAATTGATACTACTATATAATTTTACTTTTATTCTTAATGAAAAGTTGTCTGTGTACATAAATAGCTGTTTTCAATACAATTTGTAAAAAAATTACATGTTTTTGGACATATGAATTATCGTTTGACAAATGAATATGATGAGGCTGGAAAACATAGTTTAAAAAATATACAATTTCTTGAAATTATCAACAAGATAAATTTTTTTGAATTTGTTGAATTGAACCATAAAATGTTTTCAGGCACATGAACGGGAACATGTCAGAAAGCTCATCATTTGCATTAGAAGATAGCGAAGAAGACAGGGGCGATGACGTCTCCCCAAAGAAAAAACAAGTTTGTAAAAATGGGCGTCTTAATTCCAACAGGTCTGTACAGTTCAGGAAAATGAACTGGCAAACTTCCACAACTTATTATTTGTTCTTAGCTTACTTGATATACCATTTAATAGCCGTTTTTTATTTTATGGTTTAAATATTCATAATCCAAACATACATTTGTTGCAGTTCCATTAATGGAGGAAGACCTGCAAGCTCACTGCGAAGTTCATCAGAAAGTGAAAAAGATGACAGTGAAGTCACTGCCGCGCCACAAAAAAATAAAAGAAAGCAACGATTTGTGGAGGAGTCTGATTCGGACGGGTTTGTATTTGCCTGATTTTTTATCAATTTTGACATATATTTTGAAACATTTACAAACATTGAAAATTTATCCATTTTTTTCTATAAACATCTGCACAGTTGTTTGATCTTCAAAAATATAAAGATGAAATTTCACAATTATGAAATAGATGCCTGGTATCTTTCAAAATTCTAATTGTGAAAATCTGTAATTACAGTGAGGCAAGCAAGGATGATCTGAAAGGAGTGCGAAAATCAGGTGGACAAAAAGAAAAAACAAAAGCGAACGATATGTTAGTATCATTTTAATCTTTTTGCTTGCATAATAAGTTGGAATTGGTAAATAAGTTCATTAACAGATCATAATGTTTTAGCCTTCTTTGGCTGGTCTGACATTTTTTGTAGAATTAGAAAATTGTTAGAGGCATCTAAATTTTGAATTGAATAATAGTAGTGTTAAAAACACTAGTCATATTCATGTACTGCATTTTTTTCAGTCAGAGAAAAACTTCTTTGACTTCTGATGCCATTCCAAGTACATTGAACAATCAACCCAGACACAATGAATTCATTGAAATCGAGTAAGTTTAATTAGTGAGAAAGTTAGACTTTTTCAATTTCGCGGTACTTTTTCCTATCCAATTTTAAAAATTTGATAATATTTTGTTGTTTCAACAACTGTATCACGGTATTTCAAGTATAAAAATAATCGATATAATAATCAATATAATCGTTCTACATAATCTTCACTTCACATGTTCATGCAATATTTCCCTTGAATTTCGAGAAAATTCGTAAATTTTTTAAAAATACGAGAATAAATTTTAAGAGCTACGAAATAGAAAGTCAGAAGTTTAGAAAAATTTAACCATGAAAATCTGTACTTGCAGTGAGGCAAGCGAGGATGATCCGATAGAAGAGCGCACGCCAGATAAACGAAAAGACAAGCAAACAAAATCGAAAAATACGTAAGTATCAAGTATCAAAATAATCGAACTTTTGATAGAAATTACACCCATTTTCAACTCTCGCACGTTTTTCCAATTTTTTCTTGAAATATTGGGTGAATTCTCAGATTTTTCAAAAACATAAGAATTATGAAATTGTAGAACTACCGAATGTGAAGCCAACAAATCTCCAAAAATTGAACCATGAAAATCTCTATTTACAGAGATGTAAGCGTTGATGATTTGATTGAAGAGCGAGCATCAGATAAACAAAAAGAAAAAGAAAAGCGAACAAAAGCAAACAACACGTATGTTTCATTTTAGTCTTCTTTTTTGCCTAATAAACTGATATTGGTTTAGTTCACTAGCACAGAATAATTTATTATCCATGTGTTTTCGTGCGAATCAATTTTTCTTGAAAAACTTGCATTTTCCGTGCTCTACAACTTTGGCATTCATAGTCATCAGTCTTCTTCAGCTGGTCTGACGTTTTTTTACAATTGTAAAAGTATTGAAAGATTCCAAATTTTGAATTGAATAGTATTATAAAAAAGTATTGTTTTATTCTTGTTCGGTTTTTGCATTATTTTAGTCAGAGAAAAACTTCTTTGGACATGTCAAACAAGAAACGTAGACAAGATAAAGCCATACAAGTCGAGTAAGTTCAATCAGTGTCTAGTAAGAATGTTTTTTTTTTTTTTTTTTTTTTGTTCTTTCATCCACAAGTATCAAAATAATCGAACCTTTGAGAAAATTTTCAACTTTTTTACCTTTGTGCAATTTTTTATTTAAATATCTAATATAAAAGTAAAATAAAAATAAGTATGCAAAACGTGAAGTCAAGAAATTCCAGAAAACTTGACCATGAAAATCCGTATTTACAGTGAGGCAAACGTGGATGACCTGATGGAAGTGCAAACACCAGATAAACAAAAAGAAAAGCGAACAAATACGAACAATATGTAAGTATCATTTTAATGTTTTTTCTTGAACAATAAACTGGAATTCATTGAGTTCATTAGCAGAGCACAGTAAATTCTTCAATCATGTATTTCCATACGAATCCATTTTTCTGTAAAACTTGCAATTCTCCAGAAAATGTGTATAATTTTTTTGTAAACAATTTAGTGATCCACATTTTGCATCTCAATAATTAATATTTTCATTTTGCTTATGTTATTAACATTTCAATGTCTTTACTTTGATAAGTTCTGAAAATGGTGCTAATAAATAATTGGAAATTTCCAAATGTTGAACTGAATAATTTAATGAATAAATACTGTTTTTTTTTTGTTTTTTTTTTGCATTATTTCAGTCAGAGAAGAGCTCTTTTAGACGTTGAAGTCGTTCCAAGCACATCGCACGGAGATTCCGGACAAGATGATGGACAAGATGAAGCTGTACTGAGCGGGTGAGCTTAGTTAGTGAGGAAGTTGAACTTCTTTTATTTTACCAATGTTTCATTTCATAATACTGTATTAGTTTTAGCTCGGACGGTGATAATAATGATTCCATAGTGGAAGATTGGGAAACAGCAAAGAAGCAGTAAGTTGATGTTGTTTTTGAATGAATTTTTTCGAGTATTTCGATATAAAATTGGTAGATAAATCCTTCGGGAAACAGCTCTGATAACTTCGTTTTTTTAAATAAAATATTCAGTTAAAAAATTTTTTTTTCATATTTTGAATGTTTTTTTTTAAGTTTCAACTTCTAAGTTCATGACATTTTAAATTATTAATTTTAGCGAACATTTTCAGACTTTGAATTAGACATTTTTTTCCACATTTGAGTTTTCGACTCTTTCGAAGTTCTTGAATTTCATTAAAATTTTCCAAATTTTTTGTTACAGTGCTAAAGATCAGCTCAAGAAGCACAATGACCGATTCGTGAGGAAATATCATGGCGGTGCCCTCATTCGTTCTAGGTTCTACCTAATTTCTTAACTAGATTTCGTCAGAGTTTATGCAGTTTCGTAAAGTGTTTAGAATAATGATGTTTTTACAACAAGTGCTTCAAAATTGTGAATCTTCTACTATTTTAGTCAATTTTTGTTTCAAATTGTTGAACTTCAAATTTGAAAGTTGAAAAAAAGCTGCAACACTTCTTCATCAATAACTTCACTGTGCAATTGTTTCCAGGCAAGCTTTCACAAATGAAGAAAAGTACGTAATGCTTTATTATTTGATGGTCACGAGACAAATCTTACAAGCTAAAGGTTATCATGTTTGGGAAAACATGCGTCTGAAGGTAAGTTGAAATATTTTCCACGTTTTTAAATACCATCAATTTTTTGACAACAAATTAACATCTGCCAAATTTTACAGTACCTTAAGCACCGATCGCGTATGAGTCTTCAAAACCAGTTCATGAAATGTTTGTTACCCCACATAGAAGACTACAGAGATGCTATTCCGGCAAGATTTTACAAGGATTTTCTGAGAATTAAACCGGCGCAATGGGAAAAATAAAATTGTAAAAACGCGATCCGAACATAAATCCTACGAAAAAGTTCTGTCGAAGTGTTTTCTTCGTTTTTTGAGAACTGCGAGTTGTTAAAAATATTACTTGTACTTTAATATAATTAAAAGATTAGGCCAGCAGTACAATAATTTTCGTGAGCCAATTTTTGTTTTCAGTAAACATTTTCTTTCCAATAATGTTTGAAACCACTTTCATGTGAATGGTTTTTTTCCCAACGCCGTGGAGAAAATGTGATTTTCTCCACGGCTCAAAACGTCAAAAATCGTATTTTCTCCAAGTTGTTGGAAAAAATATAGTCCTTGACTTGTGCAGAAGGGCTTTTTTAACGAATGTGATTGCAAAACTCTCCCTCGGCTCGTCTTGCAAACTTCACATTCATAAAAAAAGCTTCTTCTGCACTCGCTAAGAAATATACTATTTCCAACACCGTGAATAAAACGTGATTTGCTCTATGGCTCAAATTGTTCGTATGTTTTTGAAAATTGTACAGACCTCAGTTGGTGCAGAAAAGGGTTTTTTCAACGGATGTGATTGCAAAACTCGCCTCGGCTCGTCTTGTAAGTTATAAGCTTCACATTAGTCAAAAAAGCTTGTTCTGCACTCGTTGAGAACTATTTAGTACAGGGAGAACTCGCTAGTGCGTGATTCGTTAGAGCGCGCTCTAATTTACCGTGAAGATTTCGGCAGCGATAAGGCTCCGAGTTTCACAGCAGGGAGC
>JAPYZK010005377.1:0-22427 GCA_030522785.1 Platygaster equestris
GGTTTCGAGTACAGGTTGGGATAATTGATATTTTCTTAGACAAATATTTTTATTAGATCTGGATTGGTATTTCAGCATCATTGATTTTTGATAACGAGTTTAGAAATTCAGCAAATCAAGGTTCAAGAAAAAGTTTATAATATTTAAAAAACGAAGATTTTTTTAATTTATGAAAAATATATTCTGGCTAGGTGTAATTTCTTCGAGTGCTTTTTGATGATGGCGTTTAAAAGAAAGATGCAACAATTTATCATTTTCAAAACTTATTAATTTCGTGTAATTTTTGAAGATTTTTTTTCAAATGTTGAACTTTTGTCATTTTTGTTTTTAATTTGTATAGTAGAGTATTATAGTATTATAATAGTATATTATAGTATTGTATATTATTGTATATTATAGTATTGTATATTATTGTATATTATAGTATTTATTTTAGTAGTGTTCGGTATTATCGAAGAAAAAATTCTTTGCCAAAATACGTTAATTGCAGGTATTTAAATAAGGGTAAAAACGTCGCGAAACGCCGCAATATCGCGTGGGGGGTTGGGGGATTTATGTAGGTGGCGAGTAATATTTATAAGCGTGCCTTCAGTAACGGCTAAAATTGTGCGCACGGCTAAAAGCGTCGCCCAGAAGTGACTGTGCATTGACCCTGCGAAAACGCGTTTGCGCGGCTTTGCTTTTCCCCTTTTGTCCGGGCCATTTTCTCTCCCCCTCCTAAAACCCCGCGATTTCGGGATTTTCGAGCCGGCAACTCGCCTGTTTCGGCTCTTTACGCGCCGCTTCTTAATCGTTACGGGCTTTACGTGCCTGACATTGTCGTAATGAGCGTTCCGCAAATTGAACCTTTTACCCTCCCACTCCCCCCCTCCCCCCTCTTACACTCGCCCCTTCTCTCTTCTCCTTGCGAAATCTTTTTTCGATTAACAACGAGGGGAATCTTAATTTCTATCCGTTTCTTCGTCGGCGTAATTGGATTAATTGGCGCGTGAATGGTTTCTATGTATCATTGCGGAAAGTTCATCTGAAAAAAAAAAGGTTAAATTGAATTGAGGTTGTGTATGATTCGTTCGAGGTTTTGACGGATTCACGTAAAAACTATGAAACCGCATCTTATAGACAGTCATGAAAATTGAGATGAACACGAAGTAGTATTAAAATGGATACTAATAAATATTTGGTAATCGGAATAGGCAAGAAAAGTAAGTAAAGAATAAATAAGAATGAAGGTAAAGAAAAGTACGAAATAAATTAAGATCAATAGGTAAGGACCAATTGAATATTTGTGGTCGATTTTACGAAATTTATTTTAAAAATTCATCGACTCCGCAATTTTTGAGAAACGTGGCGCCCTCGCCTTAAATTTTAAACTTCTCTAACATCCATAAATTTGATCCTAAAAAATAGGTTAACATTGCAACGTATTTGTGCACTTGGAAGATTCATGAAAAGTATAAGTGCGTATTTTCGCGTGTTGAAAAAATGTGATGTGCTGAACTTTTCGAAAAATTGGCCGATGTAATCGGGATATTTTCCAATAGCGCCGCGTCTATCATTAGAATTACTACATTTATGCAATTCTAGCAACGGCGATCGAGCTATCACTTTCTCTCGCATCGAAAGGAGTCGTTCCGAAAGTCAAGTCTCTCTCGCAACTCGGCTTCGCGCTCGGATTCTCGCGGCCAACTCGACGCTAGCCCGCAATATTTTATATTCCCCGCCACACAGATTTCACGTACAATGTTTCGTGTCCAACAATGCACCGCGTTTTTGAATGTCAAACAATTAGAGAGGAGAACGACTACTCGTTGTGTCACTGATTTCGCGATAAGACGCCTTCATTTTGCGAATCCCAACCTTAAAATTTCGACGGTGGAAAATAGTCGATTGTTGCAGCTATAAAAATTACAACCTAGGAATTTTTCAAAAATTATCCAAAAACATGAAATTTACAAGTATTGCAAGTTGTAAAAAATTTTCTTTCAGCTTCGCAGAAATTTTTCGAAATTCTACGAAGATTCAGAAAATTTTTGTTTTGGTAGATATTCAAAAGTTGAAAGAAAAATTACATTTTCATGAATAATCATGTCAAAAGACTACAGAATTGTCGGTGTTGGATTCTTTTGTCGAATTATTTTCCTTTTCGTGTAATTTAAATACAAGTTCCTGAATCGAATTGAAGAATTTTATTGATGAAAATTTCATTTTTACCGATATAAATTTTGTTTGTACCGATATAAATTTTATGTTCAATTCGATGTGAACACAGTGAATCAATTTTTTGATATTCTATAAAAGTTTTCCATATAAATTCACAATAATCACAAGTTTTCGGATCATCTGTTTTGTATAACAAATCAGGCATGCATTATGGAATCATCTTATTCTTCTTTGACTTTCTTCAGTGAATATACTGAAAGAAACATTTCAGATGTACCTTTCTCTTGATTTTTTAAAACGACAATCTCGGATGCCAACTTTCAAAATCGCGTCGTCACCGATACTCGTACAATGTAAGCTCGCGATCGTTGGGCAGAAAATCGTAGAACCCGCAAAAAAAACGCATTGTTTTTTCCTTGTTTCTCTCACGGGGCGCAGATACGTATATACATGTGTATATATATATATTCATAAGTAAATGTAACGGAAGTGCCGCGAACTGTGGAGACCAGACGTCCTCGCCGTGTGGTCGAAACGTTGCTCGAATGCACGTGCCCCTTCACTTTGGCTCTTTTGGCTCTTTCTTTCCAACAAAAATTTCATCCAGCGCGGCTCCTTTCGATCAAAAACGGTTGTTCCCCGTCCTCTCCCCTCCCCCCCACGTACAATTTCTTCCCGTTAGCGATGTCACTGACAATAAGTTTCGAGTGGGTATGTAAAAGACGTGTCATTAAATTTCAAAATAGCTAGTCAAAATCACCATCATGGCACTGTAAGAAATCAAGTTTACGACTTTCTACGGGGTCCTCTTTATGATTTTTCTGTATATTTCGTCGGTGGAACGATTTTTTGAACGACTGTGATGTCAGTTGGAATTGAGCAAAAGTAAAATCTCGAAAAAATTGCAAAAATGCGTTGCAGGTTCAGGTTTTTATCATTTTTCTGAAAGTTCAATTATGATTTGTTTAGAAAATTGATAAAGTTGTGCATTTTTTTTATAAAGTCGAAGGAAATGAATTCATAGAAAGATATCGTCTCATTCAGCAGCTAGCAACTAAAAAATTGCAGGTCACGATTTTAGGTGTATTAGACACTCTGATTTTTCATTTTTTTTTTTTTTTTTTTTTTCGTGTTTTATCGTCTTTTTTCTAGAGATCGCGAAAGAAAATCGTTGATTTAATCTTGTAAAATTAAGAAATTGGTGAGTTATGCAGCAAAGGAATATAAAACACGTCAGGTGAAATCGATACGCTCGGACGAATGTAAGGAAGGCGCGCTCGCCGTTGCCGCACGTCCCTCGTTATAATCGAGAGCCTACCTCTCCTTCCTTTGCTGCTGCTTCTTTTGCCGCTTCTTGCCCGCTTTTCGAAAATAAGATTGTCAAGGAATTCGGGTCACGCTTTTGCCGCGCTGCAGGAACAAACGTTATAAATGTTTTTCCTCCCTCGATTCAATTTCTCTCGTCAACGCCGTCGATTAACCTTATAGTACAGTGCAATTAGCAAAAGTGAGGGGAATACATGCAAAAAACTCGCCGTGTTGGGATCCGAAGCGAAAAGTGGTGGTTTTAGTATATTTTATGGGGATAGGTTTTGTTGCTAATTTGAACCTAAGATTTTATTCTGTAAATGCTCATAGTTGTATAGTGAAAAATCAACGAAAAAATTTGTTGTACTTATTTTCAGAACTATAGGTTAGAATTGGCAAAAAAAAACTACCCTTAGTTTAGGGCGCTGATGTAAGTTTGAGAGAATTACGTTTTTCTGAACAATTTTCGGATAATTTTGAACAAATTTCCGAAATACGTTTTCCAAAATTGTTGGAATTCTGTCAAATTTACGAAATTTTTATAACTTTATGAAAACTCGGTTCAATTGTATAAAATTTTTAAAGATTTTTGGAAATTATCGGAAATTTCGTAGAATTTTCTAAATTGGTGTCATTTTGGAAATAATTATTTCTGACTTCAAAAATCTATGTTGAATCAATTGATAGTGTATTTGTGGATTTAGAAATCTTCGAAAAATTTTTGGATTTTTTAAATGAATTTGCAGAACTCGAGGAGAATTTCCGAAAATTTATAATAGTTTCTGAACCTTTCATCCACTTTTTAAAATTTGCAAAAAAAAAAATGAATGATACAAAAAACGATCAACATTCGTGTACCAATGAAACCCGATTATTATCAGTCACTTGTTACTTCGGCAGTTGACGCATTCGTTTTTGAGAGCAGGTCTCGCGAAATAATGCGTCATGATAAAATCCGTCTGCGCGCGAAATTGGTGCCCGATCCGTGGGCGGCATCCCACGGCCGATGAAAATGTCACCCTCGCACGAGAAAACGACGACGCAACCTTTGTACTTTGTCTTGCGAATTCGTGTACTTACGACCTTTTTACATTTCTTACCATAATATTATGCGAAAAAGAGAATTCTTCACTTTTTTACAATTCGACCAAACTTCTCCTTTAGAAAGTACACGAGTGAATATTAATGCGAAAAACTAATATTTATGTATTTTATTTTTTTCACGAGATACTCGTAGCTTTTTTTTGAATTCGAGACTGGGATTTGATTTTTTATGATCGAGTTTCGCACTTTTTAATTTTTTACTCGTGTGCTTTGAGGAACCGAGTAGACAAGTTTAGGAATTCATCGTGGAAATAAGTGATGATGAAATTGTGATAGTCAAAGAAGAGAAGAAGAGGGATGTTTTCGTGTTTTTGAACGAGAAAATAACTTCAGTGAGGCGATAGTAACTAATTATGTAAGATGTAACGAGGAGTGGCGCGTTATCGCCCTCGAGCTATAAAGCCCGCATCGGGAACTTCAATAATGGAGAATGGAAACAGAAATTCGCGATGCAGCATTTGCATTTTAATGGTCGTTGAGTTATTTAGGTGATTGCTAGTGAAATTCGCAGACGAAAAAGACACCGTTTAATATTTTTTTAAAAATTAATCAAAAAAGATAGAAGAATTTTTCGCAAGTAACGTTCTTCATTCCTGTTGAATTATCCATTTTTCATTATGAAATATTTAAAAGCGAATTTCACGTACAAGAAGATACGAAAATTGCATTTCAGTTGAGATGGTACAATTTTTGTCGGCGATTGAGCAGAGCAAAATGATCCAACTTTCTTATCCTGCTTATTTATTGTATACGCAATTTCTCGAAAAATTGGTATCATTGAATCAATTATGTCGATCAACGAAAATTCTCTCTTATTTTCCTTTTCCAAAAGCGTACATTTCGCTTGCGTAAGAAGTCGTGAAAAAGTCGGGGATAAAAATAAAAATGCCCGAGATGGCTGAAAAAACGTCGAGTAATTTAATCCGAGCGAACAAGTGGTTTCGTGATTTTTAGGTCTCGAGAGGAAACCGCGATAATTTGTATTCCCAATCTCGAAACTTTGAGGTTTTGTGCAGATTATTAATTATGAAACTTTCTTTTTCAACAAAGTCGTGCAGCGATTCTCCTAAAAAAATTATGCGCCTTTTTTCACGTTTTTTGCGAGGTAACATATTGAATTTAATATTTCAAAATTCAGTTACGATGTTATAAACATATAAATAAAAAAAGGATAATACCAACGAATACATACAATAATACAAATACATATCGAATTCTCCCCAACCCCGTAATATTTAAATTGGTAGTCAATCCCCCCTCCCCCCCATCTGACTTGTTTTACTAACAAAATAGCCATATATATTTCTATATTGAATTAGTAAGGAAATTTACCTATTACTCCTAGAGAACGCGTTCCATAAGGAAGCGAATTTCTCATCTAGTTAAGAAATCAGCTGCTATAAACAGTTGTTATAAACATTTTATGAGACATTTGTAAACTTTATGAGGATTCTGGAAATTTTTCTAAGGATTCCGTGGATTTGTTTAAACATCAGAGCTACTAGGGCCTCGTAATCTTTATTACCGTGTAATTTGTCTTCATGGGTGAAAGCCGCTTGGCATATATTTTTAATTTATTAAATAAAATTTGATTCCGAAAAAGGTATTAAAAAAAGTTATCTGCAGTGATTCATCTAAAACATTGATTTTGAATTATGATAGAAGTCTATAAAATTACTAATTGTCGAATAGAAATTAGCGAATGAAAAAGTAATTTCCCAAAATATCTGCACGATAAATTTGGTAAGGTTTAACTATTCACATGGTGGAAAAATGATTCAATATTTGTGTAGTTCATAAATATTCTTGTAGTATAAGAATGACTGAATGGTGGGATCCGGGAAAAGCCAAAAAAAAAACCATAAAAATGTATGTTCGTAACAAAGAACGACTACTTCAGGTTAGGTTAGGCACTTTAGAAACCTAGAAATTTTTATGGGTTTTTGGGGGGTTTTCCGCGCAACTCGGTAGTAACCGATTGAATGAGTACTTGGTAGTTTTTAATGTTCGAGTAGTAGAAAAACGACAAAATAATCAGTGCTCTATTTATTTATTAGAACGACTGATAATAATAATTATTATTTGATTTTCACTATTTCGTGATACCCAAATTTTCGCTTAATACATCCGTGAAAACCTATTAGGAAATAATAAACTTGGTTAATTCGATCTGAGAGAGTAGAGCAGCACTCCTATGTTTTCACGGCGCTTTTTTTTCTCTCGGTGTAGAAAATGGAAGAATCACGCCCAAATTGTCCCTGCCGAAATGAATTCGAATGCGAATATCGCGCGCGTCCTCAGCGCAGTCCACATTATCCTCTCCTTCGCGGGAGCAACAACTCTCCCGCGCTCGAATCGATAACGGCGCTAAGGTCGTCGCCGCCGTCTCTCGAGCGTCTCGTCGCACCTTTGTTCTCGCGCCGATACTCTATTATATATACAGTACCGCGCATATAACCAACCCCGGGATATCCCGGGATTTATGCGCAAACTTTCCACTTCCGCCCTGCAATTTTCCGACTCTAATGGAATAACTCGTCTATATCTCTTCCCCTATGTCCCACTTTGTTTTACATTCGGTTTATAACCGCGGAAGAGGGGAAAATGCTAGAAAAGTTTGAGAAAAATCCAGGGTTGACGGATTTTTTTAAATGTAGCAATGTACAGGAAAATAATGTTTGGTTTGTTTTGTTTTATTTTTGTAACGGCGAATAATATGAAAATTTGAGAGAGGTTTGGAATAAATGCAGGAGTCTGAGAATTTTTGGGAATTTTGAAATGTCAAGAGAATGATTATTTGTGCGAGACGAGGGTTAACAGAAATGGCGTAAGGGGAAATTTTCGAACTCGGAAAATTGACAAAAAAGTGAACGTGATAGGTGAAAAAAAAATTCATTACATTATAATTTTCTTAGAGCGCATACTTAACATGATTAGAGGGTGTAAATCCATTTTTCGAAAATTTCGATCAAGCTGAACGTCTAGTTTTCCGACATTTCAATGCCAGATCAATGAGGTGTATTTTCTCATTGAACTGGGTAAGAGAATAAACTTCAACCAAATTGCACTTGGCACCTTTTGAATGACCGCTCTCCAATTCATAAACGTAATTTGAGTGAAAAACGTTTTTCATTCATTTGTATGCGTGAAAAATAGTGTCCCCGAGAAATATGATAGACAAGGCGATTTCTCAAGGCGATGATGTAAACGTCAGATTCGATCGGACGTTCAGATTCGATCGGACGTAGAGATTGTCGAATAAGTAATTTGGAAAAGACGGGGCGGCCGCGGGGATCGATGAAGAAGTGAAGGAGATTGAAGTCTCGGGTCCCTCGGACCTTGTCGCGGGATTCCAGTCGCGACGGTAAATTATTGGCTGTCATTACGCGCACTTGTTCTTCCGGAGATCCTGTCTCCGTCGTCGCCGCCGCCGTCGTCCTCGAGGCATTACTTCCAAGTCGTTATTTCTAAACGCCTGCGTTTCACAATCGCCCCGTGTTTACATGCAGATTGCGCACTCGAACGAAACTTTAATTCGATGAAAAACGAGCTCAAGAAAATAACATTGCTAATTCATGTTTTTTTTTTTTAATATTTACGTTTGATTGTGCGTAAGTCCCGAGGATGAGATTTTTTCACGTCGACAGCGAATTTTTATCATTGTTTTGGGAGTGGCGGATTTTATATGGATGGTGGTTTTTTTGCATGCATTGGGTGTTTGGTACCATATTTGGTTGAGCTGGTTATTTGTCGTTGTAACAGTTTGAAACATACCCTATAGTAAAATTTTTCATAACTTTTATTCATATGAAAATATACAGTCTTTCGAAGTTCTTTATTTATTTCGTCGAAAATTTGTTTTTAAGAAAGGGGAATATTTTGAAATATTTGTCAGCAAGTATATTTCTGTCTCGTGTTGAATTACAGCTTTCACAAAAATTTTGACTACCTTTCCACTATGAAAAAGAAGCTACTGTGTAGAGAAAACATTTTATTTGATAGTAATTCATTCAACTTTTCGCTCTCTCAATGTCCTCAATCTTCATATTAAATAACAGTTTGACAACAATTTCTCATCTTTGGAATAATTTATACGCACATCCACTGTCACGTAAAATTTAATTTTTTGGTAAAATTTATGTCTTTCTCTCATTAATATTTATGCGTAAGTTGCTCGTCTCATTTTCCAGAGCATAATTGATGAAGATGGTCATTTTTTTATTGTTTTATTTTATCGTGTGTATATATATATATATATATATATTTTTTTTTTTTTTTTAATATTGAACTTCTACCCTTTCCTATAAAAAATTTATGTGTATATATATTATACGTGATTATCATCACACTGATTAACATAGCTGAAGATTTTATTTCCCAATAAAAATAAAACTTTCGAAATTCATTGATTCGTCGCCTTTTCCTCATATCAGTTGATCAGTCATAACATTTTTCAATCTCTACAGTAATTTTCCATACATTCATTGCCACTAGGAAAATTTTCACTCGTTCTATGTTAATTTACGTATTTTTTCCTTTTCTCTGCCTCTCTCGCACATGATCAATTTCCCATTTCCCCGGCTAACGAACGATCGAAGTAAACGACATTCTTTTGTTTTTTCAACGATTGGAAAATGCTAATGAGCGGAACATCCGGCCCGGAGGTGAAACCGACGAAAAATTTCCTAATTCCACGTGCTCACACGCGCCCCGCGAGCCGTGAATTCTCGTCACGCTCGAGCATGGAACTTGCGTCGCGGATAAATAAATATATATTGATATTATCGTGCCCGATCGAAGCATTGATAAAACGGTTGCGCAACTTTTATCGCGCTCTCTCGCGGACGCGAACTAATTGGGGCTTCAACTACTGGAGCATCCAGGAAAAAATAATTGAAAAACTTTCGAAGATTCGGTAAAAGCTCCGAAAGTTTTATGACCAGATTCAGTAAAAAAAGGCAGACAAAATTTGGTCGTTTAATTTTATTATTTAAGGTTTTTACGGAAACATTGAAATCTCCTATTGTTATTTTTTTAATGCGAACTTTTAAAATTCAAATACACATAATTTTGAATGGAAAACGTCGAAACTTGAGATAAAAATGGTCAATTTTGATCTGGAAAATATACAAACAATGAGTATTTTTTGAATGCCCGATTTATTAATGAGCCTGCGAAAAACCGCCCGGTTGTTACGATTTTTACGAGGCCCGAACTTCAGTAGCCCTTTTACCGTTTCTCGCTTCACACAACCGTAATAATAAAGTTTCCACTCAATTGGTCGGCTCGCTCGTAATTTTTATGGCTCTTAAAGCCTCGTTAAATGCACTGCAAAAGCCATCGTTTCAATTACAATCAAAATAACTCGAAGACGTAATTTTCTTTCTTTTCAATTTTCGAACGTGTCGGCATTTTTTTGCCGCCTAATTACATTTGCGCGCGGTGTTTACGGCCCGACTTTTTTTTCGACCACCAAGAAAAGGCGTTTTTGAGTCGCTTAGGACTCCTTCATTACGTTTCAGTTATTCAATTGGTTTTAATAATTGATACGCAACGTACGTCGGTGCGTCGAATTCGCTAATTACGTTTCATTGTTCGACTAATGAAGTCTCCCCGTTGCCTGCCATTCATTTTTTCTTTCTTTTTTCCTCATTTTTTCCTCCCTCTTTTGGTAGTACCTTATTATATGTACTTCAACACGCAAAGTCGCTTTAACTGCCGGGCTTTTAATAAAATATACGGTTTGATTATAAGTTGGGGAAATTTAATGACATGTATGGGTTGCTGGAGAGGAGGAGGAAAAACGGGGCTTGGAAGAAAAATGAGTTATTTTCGGATGGGAAAAAAATGTTTCGATGGAATAGAGAGTAAAAATATTGTACACGGTCGGAAATTTTTCTCTTGCATTGAAACGACCGCCTGTGAAGCAGATTACACTGGCTGGTGCTTATTAAAATGCGTATGAATGATAATTAATGTAAATAATATATGTACGAATAATAATAATGGAGAAAATATTGATACAGGAAATTGTGTAGCTGATTCGGAACTTGAAATTGATAGAATGTTTCGACAATATTGTTCACAACTTGATAATTATCTTTTCGAAGTTTTTTTTTCAAATTGATGACTAGGAGCAAAAACATGTCGACAGTTTAAGTTTTTCGGAATCTATATAATTGAAAAAACATTTTTTTTGCTCCGAGTCGTCAATTTTTGGAAAAAATTGGAATAAAAAAATTGTGCCGTCCGAAAATCCAAACTGTCGAATGTCTTATTCCATGAAATTGAATGAAGTAACAAAATCATGAAATTTAGATATTCAGTAATTTCTAAACTAATAAAATCCTAGAATTGAACTTTGATAATCATGAAACCACAATTACGCCAGTGAAAAATCCTCTAGGAAGTTGAACTGCGTCGGCAAAATCGACTTTTCTCGTTCAATTAGAAATAAATCGACCGGACACAAATGAGCCTGAAAATTGGCGTAACGTGAAAGATAACGATCGGGCTCGAGCTTATTTCCGGAAAAAGGAGGAAAATCCGCTCGCCGATCGATTTGAATATCTCGGGAACATGATAAAATCGCGCGTTCGATGTGTATGGGTATTAGGTACGTACATATAGGCGCGTAATACGTACCTATCTCCTTCCTATTAATCTCGATGCGAAAGAAAACTCGTTTGACATTTAGGTCTACCATAGGCGAGCGCGCGCGTTGTTAATCGCTCGGCGCGCAACGCTCACATCGACGCCCGGTGAAATTATCGGGCCGCTTAGAAGTGCCAACGTCGCGCGCCAAACTTGATTTCATACAGTTAGATCCGAGCACGAGATATTACACTTACGCTCGCACTTACACGTACACAAGAGCGTACACTTATCGACTCGCGACAACCGGTTCTCTCTCGCATTGTTGAAAAATTTGCCTATTGCCAAACGATATTTATGACGCGATCGCTAATAATATTGTGCATTATGTTATATAAATCACGGGGCAAGTGCTTTTATTGCGAACGTGAAATCATTGTTTATGCGATTTTTTCCCCGTTTTCATAATGCCGCATGGTTGAGTGAGCTTTTCTGACCAGTGACGTAGAGGAAATTTCGGGAAATTTGTAATTTTTGTTGGAAATTAATTTACACGTGCTTATGCTGAATTTCACTCGTTTGTTGGGTATTTTTTCTCTCTTCGAAAAATTCGAAAGTCTAGTTTATTATGGATTTTGAAATTTTGAATTTGCGAAACTTTCTCTGCTTCCGCGGAGCACTAAAATTTAACTTACGTTAAAAAAGTCTTGCGCATACGAAGTGCAGCTGTAATGTATTTTTTCTTGTTCATTCGGAAATCGGTAAAACTTCTGGCGACTCGCATTTGCTGTTTTGTAGAATCATGAACGTGGCGCGTGCACATCGTTTAGCATAATAGTACAAACTTCAGAAGACAAATGGCTTTTCAGAAAGAGGATGATGTATCTGGAAAATTTTACGGTTTTCGCGATGAATGGGTTTATTTTTCGCATTTTCACGAGTTCCGTGAAGCTAAAAATGCAAACAAAATCTGCACCAAATATGAAACAAAAATTATTTTCAATAATCATTGTCATGTCGTATTTTTTTGATGATAAGTTTTACTTTATCTGCGAATTTAACAGCAAGTATTTTCAAAAAAAACAGTACAGATATTTGTTCATATTTCAGTGGGGGAGGAAGTAATTTTTGAACTTTCTTGAATGTGAACTATCGCAGTTAATTGAGTTTTTATTGTACTTTGGTGGCGTGCAGTTTATCGTGCATTGATTTATGTGTATTTTTATTATAATGACAGAAATCAATGTGCGATACGGCAGTAAAATCACACGAGTAATTGGACTTGTAATTTATTACTTTAGAAATACATCTAATGCTATTCATCTTTACTGGAGCAATTTAGATACTGGTTTTACTATTTCAGTGTTAAGAAATTGAATATTATCTTCAATTATTAATCATAAAGACAATTGTTGATCTGTTTTATTATTAAAATAAATTACCTGGAATTTGTGTAATTATGCATAGTTTCGTCAGATTATTCTCTCGTGATAAATTTTTTTTTAAATATATTAACTAGTGAATCTTATCGAAATAGCAGTAAAAACCTTTCAAATTTCCACCCTGCCCCCTAAGTTTCTTTGATTGAAAATTCACTCATTTTATTTCCCTTTAAAAAAACTTTGGAATCATAATAATTATTTCGAGTCAAATATCGCTCTTGAATGAATGTAATTTCACTCATTTCAAGTGAAATTCCCATTGAATCTTGATCTGCAGGTTTTTCACTCAAAGTGAGTGAATGTTCTCCCGAAGAAATTTAGAGTTGGGATTTTTTTCTTGATTTTTTATTCATTTCTTGAATGATTAAACGCGAAATCCTTGTAGAGATTCGATAATTTCCGCGTAGGAAGAATCTCGGGTCCCGGATCTCGCGATCAATGACGGTACCGAATTATCATGGCGATCCGGGATCTGTATCACGCGCGAAGGCGAAGCCTACAAGAGTTCGCCGCCCGAGAGAAAGTCAAGCTGTCCGGCACAGCGACGTTGCCGAATTCCCTCCTCAATTTCGCGATCTGGCAAACAAGCGCGCACCTCGAAATATTATCGAAAAATGTATAAGTTTAGGATTTTCCCAAACTTTGAGTATAATTTATAGACTGTTTTTTGGATATTCCATTGGTGGGATACGAATGTTTTCTGTTTTATTGGATGAAATAATGGTTAAGTCACGTACTTAGAATTTTCCCAATT
The DNA here is from genome assembly GCA_030522785.1 of Platygaster equestris. Classification (NCBI taxonomy): domain Eukaryota; kingdom Metazoa; phylum Arthropoda; class Insecta; order Hymenoptera; family Platygastridae; genus Platygaster; species Platygaster equestris. Next base: position 13,363 of record JAPYZK010005377.1, read on the forward strand.
TTTTCAGATATGTATGTTTTCGACAATCGATGATACTCAAAATAAGCAAATATTGTCAGATATTGTTTTTATTTTTAAAAAATGAACAATGGAACGAGTCCTGTATCCGTTATGAAAAACGCTACTCCAAATAAAACTTTTTCCTGCTTTTTAATGATTAGTTCATGAACATTTCAATCATGATTATTCTTATCGTAACAAGTGTAACTTTTTATGATAATATTTGAACTTGGAAATCAGTAAATTGAAATCAACTTTTAATAATGCCTTTGGGCATTTTTTTGCATCATTCGCTTGACATAGCCCAATACCCGTTCTACCTGAAACCGCATCACGTTCGAGAGACTCGCAAGAAACTGAAAATTCCTCCTTCCCACCGGACTTTGTACCCTTTCCAAAACATTATCGCAAAAATATCGCAGAGGGAAAAAAGCGCCCTCGTCGCGAACCGCTGTCGATTAATTATATCTTTATCCTTCGAATCAAGGCCGCGCGTTCTCCGCAGCCGCTCTGTGTTTCTCTCTCGTTATTTCGCATGTAAATCATCGCGTGTTCTGTATTTTTCGCGGAATTTCGGTTGAGTATTAATAATATCAATTTATATATCTTTTCAGAACGTGAAACTGAATAACAACGAGAAAACACTTGTTTTTTGAAAAAGAATGGAAATAAAATGTCTGATTTTGAACTATAGAGCTTGTCGAAATTTCACACAGAGAAAAACATTTTTTTAATATCCAAAACTTGGATACTTGGTGTTAATTTAACAATATAAACTAGAATATTCCTACGAATGTTAGAATTATGAAATTTTGACGGTTCGATATAAAATTCGGTTAAATAATTTCGAAATTTCAACAGTCGAAAATTTATTGAACTTATATTAGAAAAATTGAAATAGTAATGTGATGAAACTTACAACATTTTTAAAATTCTCAGAAATACCAATAAAAAATTTTTTTTCGCAACTCCCACAAATACTTGAATTATGAATATATTAAAAAACGCTCTGAAACTGTTCAGGATTTTCATACATTTATTTTTCCATTCTCGAACGGTTCTCAGTAGCATTTAGAAATATGAGAAAAATTGTAAAAATTTCCAACGATTTAACAAAGTTTCTGAAAATGATGAAAAATATTGAAAATTCAGTTGGGAAATTCTCCAACCCTCTGGTAGCACTGGGTTTACGCCATTCGGTCTTTCAAACGGATTCCCTCGCGTCTCAAATTCTGTCCGAACGATCAAAGCGTGGAAACGTGAGATGCCGGCTGTCGTTACGATAAGGTGCATTACTGTGCGCAGTTGGACGCGAAAATGAACCTTATCGAAACGACACTCGGTGTGTCTTTCGAATTTTTTCACTGTTTAACTGATCCTCGGGAATAATGGCAAATCACGCGTTTATCGGAAGACGCGTACGCGGGATCGCGAATGAAAGTCTCGAAAGGAAAGCCCCCCTCACCCTTCCCCCGGCCCGGTCACTGAAATCGGAGAAAGGATCGATTGCGTCGCGGAGAAATATGAGAGCAGCGAGGCCTTGGCCGGCGCTACATGCCGAGCCGCGGCTTTTCCCCGAGAAAAACTTGGAGAAAAATTCTCCTTGGCTGATAGTTAATACCGAGCTAATACGTTCAACCCCCAGCGCTTACTGAAATTTCCGCACGTTTCACCCTATCTTGATTACAGCGAAACCCCCGACGTATGGAACGTTTGTTTTATAAGATTCGAGTTTACATAATGGCCTTGCATAACGAAATACGAGGTGGATTAAATGAGTCGCTAATTGGAGCGACAGGGAAAGAGAGAGGGGGAGGGATGGTTGGGGAGAGACAGGTGGTGGAAGGGTGTTTTTGTGGAAAAATGGTGAATTGTTTTTTTTTGGTTTGGAGAGTGCAGGTGTTTTTTGGGGTTAAGTTTGGATGGGGTTAGGGTGTTTTTTGGAATTTGAAGAGCTTAAAATCAACCCTGTTTTAAATTCCTGAATTGGACGAATATTGGATTCAAATGATGAAATTGTACGTACTATGTACTAGTAGTTATGTATTAAATCGTTTAGCCAAAATCCGGCTACCATAAAAAAGTCAAATATCCCTACATAATATAAGTACATAGTTGTGATAGCTTACTTTTTGACATAGTGAAAATCTGCTGATTATTTGTTATTAACTACATTTTTATCTCAGTTAAAAATGTTGATTGTACTCGAACTACTGAAAAAAGTGATCGATTACGTCATGGGGTGCAAAATGATCCCTACCCTTTCTTTAGTGACGTAAAATGTGACCAAAAAATTTTCGTTTCCCCTAAAATCTTCCCCAGAAACAATACGTGATTTTATCTACCAACATTCCATTACTCTACTGCAAAAAATGTACACCTGTCATTACTCCCCCGCCCTGAAAAACGTGCCCCGTCTATTTTTACGAAAAACCGTTGAAAAGCCCGTTTCACGTAGCCCGACGTCCTTAAATAGAGCTCTCTAAAAATAAACCTCCGCGCAATCAGGGAAAAAAAGCGATCATTTTCCAGCAGCGAGCGCAATGAGTGGGTGGTGGAAGTCGTCGGATTGATTGAGCCCGCGTTGCCCGCCAAGGGGGTGTAATGGCGAGAGCGACACAATTCGCGCTCCTTTTCGCACTCGCCCACCCCCCCGGGAACGGCTCGTATAATCCGAAAAGAAGTCGAGGGATAACTCGCCTTATTGGCGGAGACGCGATAGAATTTAGCCCCATCAAAAGAGGGAGAGAGAAAAAAAAAAGATCGTCGAGTTGCTGCCAGCCACCCCCGTCGAGGGTTTCGCAACAATGGCGGCCTATTTTCGTGTCGGCGCTCGACAGCGGCGTAATGAGAAAAAATTGAAAGGGCGGGGGTGGTGTGAGATGTATTAATTCAATTTTACTGGAATTTCCCCTGGGAATTGGTTGATATTTTCTGCCATTTCCGGATACTACATTCTTGGGATTAGTTTAAAAAATGCAAAAATGTAGACATATGCATGAAAAATATATTGAACACCAGGTTGATCGAAAAATGTGACATTTCGAACTTGGAAACGTAAAATTGGTTGAAAATTAAACTGTTCCAAGTACCAGAAGTCTAGAGTATTAAGACTTGCGTATTTGAAAAGTTAAAAAGTGTTGAATTTAAGAGTTTTGAAACGTGAAATTGATTAATTGAACGAACCTGATAACAAAACATGTTCGATTCGAATGAAAAGTTTCTTTTTTAATAACAGACATGGTTAGGAGTTTAAAAAACTTTGAGTATCTTGCAAATTGATTTGGAATGCCCGTAAAATAAATACAAGCTCTCGAAAAAAAGCGGGTGAGGAAATTGCGATTGTTTCGGGTGCAGGACCCGGAGCCGCTTAAATTTCGCAGTTCGTTTTTACCGCGGGCATAAATCTCTCGGCATGTGCGTAACTGCAAAATCGCGTGGCGCGCTTTTAAGAAGCGAATATTATTATTACACGGCTCTTCGAGACGCACTTAAGTGTAATGTAGATTTTTTTGCCTCCCTGCCACGCAGATATTTCACCTAATCTCCTTTCACCTCGGGAGACCCGAGCTTCCATAGTTATACTTATAATATTGTATAATATTATGTTGCCCGAGTCGCACAACTTGGCCAACTAGCGATTATTATTATATTGTGTGCGTGTCGAGAGGCACATTTTCAGCATCCCAACAACAGTTCTTTCGATTAATTTTACGCGATGTTAAACGGTAACGATCTCGTAAAAATAAATCTTGCGAAACCAGGCTCTCTAGCCTGAGGCGAAAAGCCTGAAAATTAGCGACATAATATTCAGCATTCTTTTTCTTTGCTTGACCATCATTATGAATTGTTTCGTAAGTTGAAAACAGATTTTGAAAGTTTTGAACATTTTAAAAAGTTTTTGTAAGTCATTGGACAATTTTCAAATGGAAAATTTAGAAGGTAAAATTTATGACTAAAAATATTGAATGAATAAAAAATAGGAAGAAAAACAAAACGATGATTTCGTAACGTTTTTCAACGATCATTAATTTTTCCTAGATTTTGGGAATCTTCCTTTAAATTTTCAATATTTTGGGGAATCGATAGCTGAAAATTTTCGACGAATCTTGCAGAACTTTTTTTTTACATAGTTTTCATTAATTGTTGAAAACGTTGACAAATTTTAGTCATAATATTGTTTTATGTGACGCGGCTTTGATACAAAGTTGTTACGTGTGACTGGAAATATTGTTTGTGTTAGGATGTTTGGAATTGAACTGTAAGCATACATTTCGTTCAATAAACTTGTTTTTTTTTCAAACAACCAATTCACAATCTATTTCATATTATGACGTTTGTAATGTTAGATGAATTTTGATTCAGTATTTTATATTCAACAGATGTAAAACTTTATAGTTTTGATTTATTTTTCTTGGTTATTAATATAAACTATATTTTACCATTTTCGTACTTGTAAATAAGAAATTAAAATCTGAAGTTTCACATCAATATGGGAAATCCTGTTACAATATAAAAATACTGCCCTGAAATTTCCTTTTAACACCCTGAAAACGAGCTAAAATCGTTCTTCCAGAACACAATGTTGAGCTTGCGTCAAAAAACGCGTTATCGATTCCTTTTTTTTTTAATATTGTTTTCTGGAAAGAATCGCGCAAACGAGAATGCATCGATTGTTGATTCAGCCGATTATTTGCTCGGCACAAATCTTACCTTTTTTTGTCGGTTTTTCGCGTTCTTTGTTCAAACTTGATTTATGCGTATTTTTAATTTTTTCCGCTCAACAAAAACCACGCCAGATTGCGATCATTTTTATCGACTTTCTGGAATTATTTACAATTATTACGTAGAAGTTCTGTAATTGGAAATTTTAAATGTACTGTAATTTGTTTTACCAAGTGAACTTGGAGTTGGTGAATATTTGATGTTATTTTAATTGTATGTTATTTGTTTGTTACAGAATAAACTTAGCCAGAACCCTACAATACAGTTCCTAGGAAATGAAGGGGTGAGTCGAATTTATGTATTGATGATTAACGACTTTCCAAAAACGGAAAAATTATTGTGGAAACAAGTTGTTTACATGGAACAACTTGTTTGTTGTAACAAAGTCGTGGAAAATATACGCGACATCGGCAAATATTGATTAAAGAAAAAATATACACGAAAATGTTTTACACGTTCGCGAACAAAATCCACTTATCAAAACACACTTTATCGGGTGATAAAAATAATTGTGCTTTGTTATTCTTGATTGCGTTATTGATAACTTCGTTCTGGAATCGAGAAATACAAGTGGCGTTTCAGCTGTAATCGCGAAAATTCGCTCTGATTTGCATGTCTTGCATCATTTTCTGTCTCAATTTTCGAATTTTTTTTATTTTTTTTTATTGACAACGATTAATATTTTTTTGACCGCTTGTTTTATTGATGGTTTATTTACCGGTTAGCAGAAATCCGGGTTGAAAAAAAGAACAGGTTTTGAAGAATTTCGAATCGCTTTTGAAAGACTGGTTTTATCAGTGACGTTTGAGGAAATGATTGACATTTTTTTGCGAGAAAAGATAAGGGAAATATTATTTTATAATGATCCGAATGATACGTGGGTGGAAAATTTATCTGCGACGATTAATTATGATTACGTAGATCAGGTGAAATATTTGCGAATAATCGAATTTTTGTACATTTTGAGTGGAATTTTGAAAATTGTTTACAGTTTTCTGATAGAAGGAAGAAGAAGAAATTTTATCTGTTTTATAGTAGATTATTGAATATTTGATAATCAAGTGACTGAAGAATATTATCAGTGCATCGTGATTGGTGGGGAAAATGTGTCGAAGACGTAGATTGATGCGATATTAATTATAACAAAAATGAACACGCAAAGGAAGGGTAATTAACTACGTTCATCGCGCCGCCAGCGATTTTATACATAACCTTGCGTTGTCGTTCGCCTTGTATTTCCGCAAAGCCGCGGCTAGACGCTCTCGCGCACGCTCGCTTTCCGCCTTGCGTCACTCCATTTTATCTTTATCATTACTATCATCGCTTAACATCCAAATGAAATCGAAAAATCACTTTTCACACAAATTGCCGCACCCTCTATAAACTTGGAAACCTACAACCAAATTCAATACAGCCACTGTCAAAGTCATCAGGTGTGTTTAAACATTTCGTAACAGCAATTGTGTCAGGCCACTTTCTGCAAACATTTTTTTTTCCTTTCAAATTATGAACGTAGTTGAATTTTTTTAGCGTGTAATTTGAAAAATAATTATTCATCGTATTTTTTTAAAGAATTTATTGTCTTAGTGTCACTATTTGCACAATTCCCAAGTTATTTGGAAGATCCGTTCTAGATTTTATTTTGGGTTTGGAATTCTATCTTACAATAAAGACTTTTTTTTCGTAATTTATAGATTTATTTTTATTAGCTGCAAATGAAAGTGAGTCGAATGGAGACGAAAGCGATAGGGGAAATTTTCCTATGATAGTTGAAGGACGGAAATTCAAAGCTTGATAAGGGTAATTTTCGTATTTGAATAGGTTAAATGTTGACACTAATTGAAATGGTGCTCATCAAGTTTTGAATTTTCATGCTTTGGTTTATGAAAATTTGACAGTCGAATTTTGAGAGATATATGTGTAAAGCGTGACTTCGGTAGTTGGGCTTGAAGGTTTTGTTCGGTGAAGGCGATCGAGGTCGTAGTTGCAAGGTCGGGCCATTTTCTCCGTTCGCATGTGCGTTCTTGAATTCTCCCGGCGCGCCGCGTCGTCGTCGTCTCCGCGTTTACGGACTTGCCATCGTGTCCTCGATTCGACTTTCTGAAGAGCGCTAGACTCGTTCTATTCCAAGCCTGCTCCAAAACGTTTTCAGAGCAAATTTGGAATTTTTAGAGTGAATTTCGACATTAGAGAATATTTGAAAGAGTTTTTAGAGAGGTTTTGCTGTTATTGTTACTATTGTGATTAGATATTTTTGGAAAAATGAAGATTTTAGTTGATTTCATGAGGGCGTTTCAAAGTTGAGAAAAAATTCTGCACTAATTTAACAAGCTTGCTACCAAACATTTTCAGGGTGAATTGGGAATTTTCAGAGAGAATTGAGAAATGTGAAAACATGAAAAAGAGGTTTTTAGTTTTTTTTCTTTTTTTGATTTTTGGAAAAATGATGATCTCAGAGAAGATTTCATGAGGGAGTTTCAACGTCGAAGAAAAATAAGAGAGGGTAGTATATTTTTATAGCGATTGTAGGAAGCTTGCGAATTCATATAAAAATACAAATGCCTACTCTATAAATTTCTTTGAGTCAAGATTCACCTACTTTGAGTGGCAGTTTCACTTGAAATAAGTGAAATTCCACTCATTTCAGATTCTTATTCGATTCTTTCAAAAAATGTTAATTTCTCTTATTACGAGCCACATTTATTTTCACTTGGGCTTAATTCGCAGAATTTTTATTGGAACCGATAGAATCTTGACTCTATAAAATTCAGAGAGTAATATTAAATTCAGTGAATTCTTAGACTTGGCTCGTTGGCGAATTCGGAATTTTCGGCGTGAGTTTCAAAATTAAAAGTTTACCGAGATTTTTTTTTTTTGCATAAAAATATAAATTTTAGATTTGAATAATTAGAAAAAAAGACACATCCAAATTGCCAACTCTATAAATTTCTTAAAATCAAGTTTCACTCACTTCGAGTTGAAATTCAACTCGAAATGAATGACATTGCATTTATTTCACTCATTACAAATAAAATTTATTCCCACCTTAACTTGATTAGCAGAATTTTTTATTTAAATCGATCGAATCTTCGAATAGAAATTAACGTTAAATGTACTAATCTCAGACTTGAGTCGAATTATGAACAAAAATCTTCAAAAAAAGAGACTGAAGAAACCAAAAATTAGTCGTCCAGTAGACAAAAATGTTGGTCGCAAAATCGGCCAACTTTTTCCGCGTTAGGTAAGTTTCGGGTTACGGGTAAAATCATGTAACTCCCCGGCGTTTTTCCCCGGCTGACTCATATAACCCGCGCCAAAGATTATTTCAGTGATTAACTCCTCGCTATACAATTACGGGTGTATTAAAATTCGCGGCACGCCGTGGATGTATCGCGGCTTTCACCTTGCCATTTTCACGTGACTTACCGTTTTTCGAATCTCAGATTGTTAATCTCCGATTGGCCAACAATTAAGAGATTCCGATGTACCCGCCGAGAGAGCCGAGCTAAGGAGGCATTCCTTTTCTCTTTCTCGCTTCGGCGCGTTGATTACGAGCGCGCGAAAAAAGGAAGGAAAACGAGAGCCCGCGATGAAAAGCCTAATGCAGTTATTATCTTGTCCGCAACAAAAGGGTAAAAAAAGTGTGTAGACGATCGGGCGAGATGGCAACTATTAATTTGTTTGAGTAGAGGTTGAAGACGCTACCGGATAATGAACGAGTATTCCTCGACGCGCCGCTGCCTGACTCGGCGTTTCTCAATCCACGAGAGCTCCGGAAATAGCGACTTTCTTGCGGCCTATCCCGATGCTGATTAGCGCCGGAAACGGGCCTTTCCATCGGAAGAGAATGCATTCTTCACGTGCCTCTGTCGGGATTAATTGAATTGATCTATGATTAGGCTGTTTAACATACTCGAAAGGCACCTGGACTTTTTTATTTCCTCTTCAGATTGGAATAACAGGGGCGCACGCGAGGGAGGGAGTTTAGAGGGTTGAAATTACCCTTGAAACTTGAGATTCTTAGATTCTTAAATTTCTTAATTCTTGAAACTTGTAATTTTATTCTTGAATTTCTTGAATTCTTTAAACTTGAAATTCTTGAACTCTTGAAATTTAAAACTCGAAATTCCGAATGAAATAAATTATTTTGTTGTCATAAAAATGAGTGGAAGTTTGAGTATGGAAAAAATCGAAAATTTTTAAGTTGGAATCTAAAAAATTAAAATTTGAAACAGAAATTTGAGTTTTCGATTTGAATTTTAAATGAGACATTAGAAAATGGGAAATTTCATAAACCAGTAGTGAATACAGGGGGGGGGGGGGGGAAAGGGGGGATCGCC
>JAPYZK010005380.1:0-10567 GCA_030522785.1 Platygaster equestris
TTTCGGAACATTTACAAATCTCTGAAATTTACGAAAATTTTGAAATTCTTGAAATTTTCAAAATTCCAGTAACTTCAAAAATTCTCAAAATACTTCAAACTTTGAAAGTTCTCAAAATTGTTAAAAAGCTTGAAATGTTAAAAACATTCAAAATTATTAATTTTCTCGAAATGTAAGGAATTCGTAAAATTTTCGTACTTACAAGAATTATAAAAATATTGTGAATTTTCAGAATTACCAAAACTCTTTTATAACTTCGAAATTTTCAAAATTTCCAGAATTCTTAAACTGTTAAAAACTTTCAAAATTCTCGAAATTCTCTACACTCTGAAAATTCCCAAAATAGTTGAAAATCTTGAAGTGTTGAAAATATCAAAATTATCAAGTTTCTCGAAAATAGTCGATAATCATGAAATATGTTAAAAATGTTTCAACTAAAGGAAAGTTTTTCGAAATTTTGAAAAATCGTGAAATTTTCAAAATTTCAAGAATTATGAAAACCGCCTTCATTCTCAAGATTTTCGAAACTTATTCAAATTTTTGAAATTTATAAAATTGTTTGAATTCTTAAAATTGTTAAAATACTGAACACTTTCTAAATTCGCTAAATCATTAAAAATCTCGAAATGTTCCAAATTATCGAGTTTTTCGAAATGTGAAGAATCCGTAAAATTTTCGTAATTCCATGAATCATGAAAATATCGTCAATTTCCAGAATTTTCGAAACTTTAACAAATCTCTGAAATTTACGGAAATTCTGGAATTCTTGAAATGCTTAAAAAACCATTAACTTCCAAAATTCTCAAAATACTTAAAACTTGGAAAATTCTCAAAGTTGGTAAAAATCTTGAAATGTTGAAAATATTCGAAATTATCAAGTTTCTCGAAATGTTATAAGAATCCGTACAATTTCGATAATTTCAAGAATTATAGATTTTTACAATTTTCAAAACTCTTTGGTAACTTCGAAATTCTCAAAATTTTTCAAATTCTAAAAACTTTCAAACTCCTAAAAACTTCCAAAATTTTCGAAATCCTCCAATCTCTAAAAATACCCAAAATTGTTGAAAATCTTGAAATGTCGAAAATGTTAAAAATTATCAACTTTCTCGAAAACTTTGACACTCGTAAAAATCGGTATTGTTTCACTATTTTTTTTTTTTTTTTTATCAAAATATATTTTTTTGCAACGTGCTAAATTCTCAAAATTCCCAGAATTTCGGAGGGGCTCCAGCCCCCTCCTTAGCTACATACTCAACATAGAATATATAAAATGGCGAGAAAATTCTTTACCCTTACACAAAACACAGTTAGATCACTCGTGGTCGTTTTTCCCTGCGCAGTACAGTGTCTTCCACGTGTGTCAACACGCTGAAGAACCAAAGTGAAAGACAATGCGTCCAGACGAGTCTGGGAGCACACAGCCGGCCGGACAGTTAATCGATAAACCGTTCTCGTGTTATGCCCACCTTGTTTTCACTCCGCCACACGCCCACGCGATATGGAAAATTGTAAATAACTGTACCGCCGATTAAGATTCGCGTTCGCTAATGCCCGCGGGACAAGAGTCTTGTTGACTCTTGTCCTCCCACTGGAATAATCCCTATCGCGTTTCACGGGGACGACTTCCCTCCGGTTAATTACGCGTTTCTCCCACGCGAAATCTCTTCATTTGATGACGTTTTTCGCGAGTCGGGGTCGGGGATGTTCGGGTGAATGGTGGAATACAAGTGAGAGAAATTCAGGGTTGATTTGAAGTTGACTTCATGGTTTATGGAAATTTCCCTGAACTTTTCAGGGTCGAGCCTTGATTAGTAATTGAGGGTTGAGAATTGATTTTGAGTTTTAGTTTGAATGGTTTTTAGGCCATTTGAGTTTAGGGTTGATTTTTGGATTTTGGGGTTGGCTTTTTTAGGATTAACCCTTGAATTTTGGGGTTAATCCTGTGAGTGGTTGAGGGTTAACCTTCGAGAGTTCGATTTTAGGGTTGAGCTGAGAATTCTGGGATTTATCTTTAGGGGAAAGTTACAGGGTTTTTAGGTATATGAAACTTGGAATTGTGAAATTCCGAATTCCAAAAGTAGAAAAATTCCCAGGGAATTTTTGAGGGAATTTTTTTCGACTGGGGAAATTTTGGAAATATTGAGAATTTGAAGTTTTCACGAATTTTGTAGTTTCCAAGCATTTTAAAGGTTTAAAGTTATGTCAATTTCAGGACTTTTGAAGTTTTCGAACTCTTGAAGCTTTGGAAATTTCGAAAGTTCTGGAATTTCCAGTTTTCAAAGTATTCTAAAGTGGTGAAGTTGTAGAAGTTTCGGAAAATGCGGAATTTTCGAAGGTTTTGGTATTTTGAAGTTTTGACGAATTTGAATGGATTCCGAAGTTTTTGAGCATTTCGAAGTTCTGTGACCCCTTAAACTTTGGAAAGTTTGAAAGTTTTGTAATTTTGAAGTTTTTAGGATTCTCAACTAATTTTCGAGTTTGAAAAATGTTTGAAATTTGAAAGTTGTTGAGTTTTGGAATTTTCAAAGTTTCGGATATTCGGAAGGTTTCTAAGTTTTAAAGTTTAGAAGATTAGAAATTTATGGAATATTGAGGATTCAACGTTTTTACGAATTTCGAAGTTTTCAAGCATTTTGAAGGCTTAAAGTTACGTGAATTTTATAGGACTTTTGAAGTTCTTGAAATTTTGAAGCTTTGGAGATTTCGGATGTTCTGGAATTTCCAATTTTCAAAGTCTTCTGCAGATGTGAAGTTTCAGAAGTTTCGAGAAATCTGAAATTTTCTAAGGTTTTGGAATTTCGAAATTTAGTCGTATTCTTATGGATTTCGAAGTTTTGTGACCTCTTAAACTTTTGAAAGTTTGGAAGTCTTGAAATTTCGAAGTTCTGAAGAATTATGAAGCTGTGAATTTCCAGAAGTTTTGGAATTCTGAAGTTTTTGGGATTTTCAAAGAGTTTTAGAGTTTGGTAAATGTTTGAAGTGGAAAATTTGTCAAGTTTCGGAATTTTGAAAGTTTTGGAAATTCTGAAAGTTCTGAAGTTTTGAAATTTTAGAAGTATTGAGAATTCGAAGTTTTTATAGATTTTAGTTCTGGAATTTCAAAATTCTGTAAGATTCTGAAGTTGTGAAGTTTTAGAAATTCTCAAATTTTCGAAAGTTTTGGAATTTTGACATTTTTAATCATCTCAGAGAATTCGGAAATTTGGAAGCGTAAAATTTACGCAATTTTTGAAACTTATTTTCGATGTTGGCCGTAATAATAAGTTCAGATGAATTTCAGAATTTTTATGTTTTGTAAAATTTTGGAATTTGTAGTTTTCGAACTTAAAAACGTTAAAGTTCTGTACTTTTTAAAGTTCCAGAAATTTTGCAAGTTTTCAGAATTATAAAATTTACAATTCAGTTCAAAATTTCGAAACCAATTTCTAAAGTCTTCCAGATTTCTCGCGATTTCATAATCTGTAATTTAAACATTTCGAACACACATTTTGAGTTAAATTTTCAGGTTCAGATTCTCTCAAAGTGAAATATCTCGCATTTTGTAAATGTATCGAATTTTCCATGTCAGATTTCCCACTTTCGAATTTATATAATTTGTTTATATAAAATTCATGTTTCATGTCAGATATCCCAATTCCAAATGGTAAATTTCGAAATTCAGAAGCTCCAAAATGAAAACTTCGTTAGAATCAATTTTGCGTGGATTCATTCCCGCCTGACAAGTGGTAACCATAGGAATGGAGTGGCAGAATATTGATCCGTTCTGCCCTTTGTTTACCACCTTTGTTTCGGCAGATTCGTCGTTGCATAAATCACGTGCTGCCACCTTAAGCCGAATAAATTCTGCCTTACCGATTAATCGTGTATCATTCGAGAGTTCTCGACGTCCATTTATCATTCGGACAGTACTTTTTATTGATTACACGAACTACGTGTTATAAACTGGACTGGAATAAATTCCACCGATATTTTCCGATTCCGTCAGTTCATGATGATTAACTACGATGTTTCGAATGTCAGATGGACAGGAAACATTTCTTCCTAATTTTTCGTTTTATGTTAACTGGACATGATGCCCGCGCTACGCGCGCCTGCATTTTATGATTATAATTCCTTTGAATAATTCCTATACATGCTGTTTCAAATATCAATGGGTATTCCATACTTTATACATGGATTCCTGACAATTCCTATCGATTTCTATCCATTCCCATGAATTTCCATCGATTTTCATAAATTTCCATCAATTCCCATTAATTTCTATAAATTCCTATAGATCCCTATGAATTCCCATCAATTACTATTGATTTTCATTTATTTGCATCAATTTCTACTATGAGTTCCCGATTCCTATGGATTCCTACCGATTATCATTTATTTTGATGTATTTCCATCAATTTTCATCAGGTACCATCAAATTTGATCGAATTCCATCAATTTTAACCAATTCCAATCGATTCCCATCAATTTTCAAGAATTTCTATAAATTCCCATCCATCATGCACTATTAACATCCATCTTACGAATTCATATGAATTCCCATCAATCACTATTGGTTTCCATTTATTTTCGTCGATTTCTATCATTTCCCATAAATTTTCGTCGATTCCCATAAATTCCTATCAACGACTATCGATCTAAGCATCCATTCCCATTATTTTTTATTGATTCCCATTTATTCTTATGAGTTCCTATCGATTTCCATGAATTCTCATCAATTATAATATACTATTGTTTGCATTCATTTCTAACAATTTTTATCGGTTTCTACTAATTCCCATTGATTTGCATGAATTCCTATGAATTCTAATTAATTTCGATTTACATGAATTCGTTTAAATGTAAATTCTTATTGAGTCACGTTCATTCTTATCAATTTTTGTTAATTCTGATCAATTCCCAATCAGTTCCCAATAATTTCAATCGATTCCTATGAATTCCCATAGATTAATATTGATTTCCTCTTATTCTCGACGATTTCTTTCAGTTCCCATAAATTTTCGTCAATTCCCATAAATTCCTATCAACGACTGTCGATTTAACTATCCATTCTTATTATTATTCATTAATTCCTATTTATTCTTATGAATTTCTATCGATTTCCATGCATTCTCATCAATTATAATATACTATTGTTTGCATTCATTCCTATCAATTTTTATCGATTTCTACCAATTCCCATTGATTTTTATGAATTCCTATCAATTCTAATCAATTTCGATTTCTATGAATTCGTTTAGATGTACATTCTTATAGATTTAATACGTTCATTCTTATCAATTTTTGTTGATTCTGATCAATTCCTAATCGATTACAAATCATTTCAATCGATTCCTATGAATTCCCATCAATTACTATTTATTTCCATTTATTCTCCTCGGTTATTCTATTCCCATCGATTCTCACCGATTTTCATAAATCCCCATGAATATTCATGTCAATTTCTATTGATTTCCATTAATTTATATCAATTTTCATCAACTCCTATCAATCCTTGTTAATTACAATCGATGTCAATTCATTTCCATCAATTTTCATGGATTCCTATAAATTCCCGTCAATTATTGCTATTGATTGACATTCTTTCCCATAATTTCTCAATCAATTCTCATCGTTTTATATCAATTTCTGAAAATTTCAGATGTTTCATCACTTTTGTCTCTAGGGATATAAAAAATTGGCTTTCGTGCACAAGAGGTATACAGCACACCAAAAGGTGTATAAAACCGCACAATGTCAATCATACGTATGTATACCGCTCCTGCATTCAACCCAAAATAATAAAATTTTCTTACTCTCTAACAACCCAAAAAATAAATTTTCCAAAAATCTCCGAAAGGTAAAAAAAAGTTCGAGACCCTCGAAATTTTCCGAAATTTTCGTAAAATGTGCACGTACCCAGATCAAATCCCCAAAATTAACAAACATCACAAAATGTAAAGTTTCACATTTAAAGAGCACTCCCACACACATTTCACCCGGGAATTCCCACACAATCCCTCCGGCAAAATAAGAAAACAGTATAATCTAGAAACCCGGGAAATAAAGAAAAAAGGTGAAAGGTCGAGCGCGCGAAGGGTGAAAATTGGAGAACTCGGGCATTTAATGAGATTGCGTCAATTAGATTCGCGAGGGAAAAAAAATAGCGCAGGTGTCGAGAAATGTCAATATTCGCAACACGTTGATCAAATTTACAATCACATTTGTCGGGGCCAAATGACCCGAAAGAGAGCGCTCGGGGGGGGGGGGGGGGGTAGGAAGAAGGTTAAAGGTTAGAAGTACGCCAGGTCATGGGAGATTTGAACGTGCCGCGGACGAATGGATCCAGAATCTCTACGTGGGGCGCACGCGCCCTTAATGTACCGCGTCCGTCACTTTTTGGAATATTTTGTATTTTTGATTTTTTTAGGGAGGTTTTTACTTTTTTTGGATAGAGGTTTTTGAAAAATGGAGAAAATGTTACGAAATTTGGGATCCGATGATTTTGGAATTTATATTCCTTGTGTCTGAGAATAAAACACAATAATCGATTCAATTCAATTCGATTCGATTTAATCAAATCAGCACGGGCCTTCAATGTAACGCATCCATCACTTTCCGGAATGTTTTGTATTTTCGATTTTTTTAGGGAGGTTTTTTTCTTTAGAGGTTTTCGAAAAATGCATGAAATGTTACGAAATTTGGATCCGATGATTTTGGAATTTAAATTCATTGTGACTGAGAATGAATCACGGGAATGCAATAATCGAATCAATTCTGAAGTATCGGCATGATGTTTTATTGCGCGCTAATTATTCATTTTTTGCACTTGCCAATGGGGGGGGGGGGGGGGGGGATTCGTTGTTTCTGTGTCACTATGTACAAGGCATTATGAGGCGTCATTCGCGTACGTACTTTCATTTTCATAGGGCAGATAAGGCCGTTATCTGGCGCGCGTCACCGGACGACTGGCTCCAGTTGCTTTTCGTCCCTCGTGCGAGCAATAATGACAATGGAAGTACCACAACTTCCGCTTCGAACGGTCATTTTTCGAACAATTCGAGTAAACATGGGCTTTTCGGCAACTGACAGTGGCGGATTTACAAATGGGGATTTTAAAGGTGGAGCCCTTGAAATTTGAGGGTTGACCCTTGAAAGTTGAGGGGAGGGGAATTCACGTAAGAAATTTTTAAAAATTTACGAAAAATAATATTCGCAAATTCTCTTGAAGCCTCCAGAAATGTTACTGATTTTTCAAAACTCCTCAAAAAAGAAAAAAAAATTGAACTGAAAACTAATTATTGAGGGTTAATTCTAAAAAAATAGCATGAATTTTCGTAAGGTGCAAATGTTCGGAAAATTCTCTTGAAGCCTCCAAAAATGTTACTGATTTTTCGAAACTCCTCAAAAAAGGAAAAAACTGGCCAAAAAACTCATAATTAATAATTGAGGGTTAATTCTAGAAATTGACATGAATTTTCGTAAGGTGCAAATGTTGGAAAAATTTTCCCAAAGCCTGTAAACATGTTACTGATTTTTCGAAACTCCTCAAAAAAGGAAAAAACTGGCCGAAAAACTATTAATTAATAATTGAGGGTTAATTCTGAAAATTGACATGAATTTTCGTGAGGTGCAAATTTTCTAAAAATACGTACAATTCTCTTAAGTCCTCAAAAATGAATCACAAAAATGTTACCTGTTCCTAAAAACTCAAAAAAATGCGAAATACTGTACAGATTTACTGAAAATGTTGAAAATTTCATCCCTTACAGTAATTGCCCTCTTATCTTGGGGGTGAATACTGAATTAATTCAGGGTCAACTTCCAACTCGAGGGTTAACCCTCGACTAATTTCTGAGTTGACAACTCTAAAAGTTAAAGGTTGGCTTTGAAATGTGAAGGTCAACCATGAAAGTTGAAGGTTAACCCTGAAATGTGAGGGTCAGCTTTACTCTGAAGGTTAAGTTCTCATCCTGAAATTTAGGTTCAACTTTTGAATTGAGGGTTGAGCTTTTTGAATTTTCTAAGTTTTTTCTAAGTTTTAAGTACTTTCCAAGTTAAAGTTTTTAAAATCGTTCCAAATATCCATGAAGTTCATATTTATTATTCATAAATAATCATTCAAATCATACATAAAGTTTCGAAATTATTCAAAATCAAAATTAAAGTTCAAAAAAACATACAAAAAAATTGCTAAACTTATGACATTGAAACTGACAAAAACCGTTATAAATCAAGATTTTGAAGATTAAAACCTTGAAATTTGAGGGTCAACCCTTAAAAGTTAAAAATTTTGAAAGTTTTTCTAAAAATACTCAAAAATTCTCCCGAAGCCTCCAAAAATATCGACAATTTCTCAAAACTCCTCAAAAAAGGAAAAAGGAATCGTACTCATTATCCAAAGTCGAAAAAATTCCGAAAACGATAAATATTTTATCAGATTCTGCTTTATCTTGTTATTCCTGTGTCAAGTTTTCTCATTAAGCAGTCATTATTGCCGAACTATTGTGATATGACTGATACTTCAATGCTTTCTCGGACTGTTAAACTCGAGTTTTCCGAGAAGATTCGTGTTTAAACAGACATCCCATTGAATTTGTTACGCTTTCTGACAGGTACTTTTTCAAGGCGCTCTTCGCGCGCAAATCTCTTCTTTCCCATTCCCAAAATACCCCAAAGGTCTTGCTGAAAATGCGAGCCGGAGCCCAAAATGCCTGAGAAATCGGCTCTTTTGTGGACACATTTTATCGTCCTTTAAAGAATTCGGTAGGATCAATTTATCGTCCTTTTGAGAAGAAAAAGGACGATCGTTTATACGCTTTTTATGAACCCTGGGTAGACATTATGTAAAATGTCAACAAAATTTGTTATTAATTTGTAATTTTAATGCAAATTCAAATTGTTGATCGAATTATGAATAAAAGTGGAAAAAATTGATTCCATTTTGATTAATAAAAAAATTAATAGAATTCAATTTAATTTTTTTCTACATTCCTAAGCTTCGAATTCGAACATCGAATTCGAAAAAAATCGAAAACTGGTGGTCACTGTGTAAAATACTAACAAAATTCGTTATAAATTCGTAATTTTAATCCTTATTCAAATCTTCAGTTTGGTTATTCATAAAAATGAGGATAATAATTTTCATTTTAATCAACAAAAAACTAATAAAATTCAATTTAACTTTTGTCTACATTCGTAAGCTTCAAATTTGAAAAATTGGTGGTCACTGTGTAAAATACCAACAAAATTCGTTATTAATTCGTAACTTTAATCCTAATTTGAATATCCGATTGAACTATTAATGAAAATGAGAATAATAATTTTCACTGTAATTAATAAAAAAATTAACATAATTAATAATTTTCACTGTAATTAATAAAAAAATTAACATAATTCAATCAAACTTTTTTCTACATTCTTAAGCTTAGAATTTGAACATCAACTTCGAAAAAAGTTCGAAAACTGGTGGTCACTGTGTAAAATACAAACAAAATTCATTATCAATTCGTAACTCTAATCCTCATTTGAATCTTCAATTTGATTATTAATAAAAATAAGAATAATAATTTTCGTTTCGATCGATAAAAAATTAATAAAATCTAATTTAACTTTCGTCCACATTCGTAAGCTTCGAATTTGAACATCAACTTCGAAAAAAATCGAAAACTGGTGGTCAATGTGTAAAATACCAACAAAATTCGTTATCAATTCGTAACTTCAATCCTCATTTGAATCTCCGGTTTAATCATTAATAAAAATGAGAATAAAAATTTTCATTTTCATTAATAAAAAAACTAATCTTATTCAATTTAACTTTTGTCCACATTCGTAAGCTTCGAATTTGAACATCAACCTCGAAAAAAGTTCAAAAACTTGATATTAGTCAATATCATCACACAAAAATATTTGTAATTTTGATACTTGCATTCGTACATTGTTACTCTTGCAACTGTCGTTGAAAAATTTTACCGTTATCGATAGCGTTGCACCATCTTGCATTTTAGTTCTGCTTCCGATAGAAATACAAAAGAGAAATACCTATTCAATATTTGCAACATTTCGTGAATTTTGAAAACATTCGATTTCTGAATTTGAAAACTTGACTTGCTTGAACTAAATTTCAACTTTCCATTTTAGTGTTTCTCAACTCCAAAATTTACGAAACGAATGAATTGTTTCCCATTACTAAATTATCATAATTTGAAATTGTGGAATCTGACGTAAAAAATTATATACATGTAAAAAATTGAGAAAATTTCACTTGGAAAGTTTCTCGACCTGAATATTCAACTTCAAATATCCGAAATGTTAAAATTACAAAATCGCGATAAATCTGAAGGTCATTATAAATTTGTTTTTAAATTTTCGTAAATTATAAAAGTTGCAAAAAATCTTGAATAATCATCAAAAATCATCAAAAATGTGAAAGTTTTTGGAAAGTCGCCAAATTTACCCAATCAAAAATAAGAGAAAGTGCCTAAAAAACATCGCAAGTTTTACAAATTTCCAATTTTGGAAAACTATATATATCAGGTACTTTGATCGACAAAAAAATGCGATGTCATCAAAATTCGCGCGAAAT
>JAPYZK010005381.1:0-12109 GCA_030522785.1 Platygaster equestris
AAAAAAATCAAGATTCATAAATAAATATGAAAAACTAGAAATTATATCCATATATATTCAAGTGACATTGAAAATTCTGAATTAAAAAAAAATTGTTGAGTGATGTTAAATTTATTTGGTATCAGTGCCGAACTAGATCATATAAAAAAACATCAAGTATTGAGAAATATCGATAAATTCCTCATAAATTTTCCAATAATGCCTACAAACTCCGAAAAATGAAGAATCTCATCGAAAAACCTCATTCCTAAAAATACTCTTCCAATTTTAAAAATTATCCCGTCATATCAGAGAATATCATCCTCAAGCGTGATTTACCGTTCGGCTTTTGCATGTAGCGCATGAATCGCGATGCGCAAAGATAATCGCGCTCGCAATCGTGCGACATTCTCGATGAAGAAGTTGCTGAACGAAAGGAAACGGCAACTGGTTCACACGAGCCACGGCACGCACGTAGAAACGCGGCCTGGAACCATTTACGTTCAAGCAAAGCGATTTCCTTTTACGTATATCGAGCTCTCACGGGACCTTCCTCGTCATTCTCCGCCCGGGATTTTACATTCAAATGGGCAATTCCTTTCTTCCGTCAATACCGATTTTTTTTCGTAGGAAAAGGTTGAAAAGATTGCGATTCAGGTTTTTTATGGGCATAGGAATGAACTCTGTGGTACGAAATCCTGGCGACGATTGCCATCATGTTTTAAACAATGAAAATCTTTTTTCGATGATTTCTCGAATGATGAAAATGACCGAATGTTTGTTGGAAATTTATTCTACCTAGATTGAAGACTTGTCTTTTATTTGACTGCTTCTTCTCCATCATCTTATGGTCTCATCCATTCAATGATTTAAGTGCCAGTCTCAAAACCATAATTACATTTTTTTTTCAATCTCTGAATTCTTAAACTGTTCTGACTTACAATATAAATCTTCAACCAAAGTTGGAGATGCAGAGATAGAAATACGCAAAAATCCCGCCAAATCGCAACAATTTTTTCTGCTTCCTGGGACTCCTGCGTCCACAAATCTCAGGAGATGGCATAATCTTTCCCCGCCGATGACATCTTCGTGTAGTCATTTCATTCAGACCTGGCCACCGCGATGAAAAGAGATCTCCCGGAGATACGGCGCCCCGCTATTCTCGTGTTAACAACCGAAACTCATAAAGACATTCAAATGGGAAAGAGAAGTTCGGGGATTTTTAACGCCGTCTTAGGGAAGAAAAGAATGACGTGTAAATATATCAGAATGAGTCGTTCACCGTGACAAGTCTAGCATCTTGATTTCGGGACTGACCCGGAATTTTCCGAATCCAATAACGAAATTTTGCAGTCACGTGTTCCTTGATCCAAATTTTTTCCGAAGCCAGACTTGAGAAGTCGGGGAGGCTTTTTTTGGACAGACTTTAGGATTCGAAAGTTTATGAATTCAACGAAACTTTCCATCTATACCTCCACCGCCCACGTCGCCTTTGATGTCCTTCAACCGATCCACCACCCTTTCGTTCAAATGAAGCATTACGATTTTTTCCTATCGAGCACGAGGGTTGTGCGGTACCATTTGTACCCGGCCCGTTGGCTGGGCGTTATCCCGGTGTAAATATGATTTCTAATAGGACCAGTTCGAGGCCCCGACGACGTTTTAATCGAAATAACATTTAAATCGAGCCGAGCTCGCGACAGTTCCGTGTAATCAGATAAAATTAACATTTCTGAAATCCTTTTCACTTACCGGCGAGATCAAAGCGGGCGCATTGATACAGGCCTCTCTCCCCCCTTTTTTCCACCGCCCCTCTTCAACCCCCTCTACCCCCGGAGTATTCGAATCGCTTTCTTTTCTTTTCTTGACAGCTTCACTACCTCGTTCTCCGGTTGATCAGACTCGCTATCTCCGAAATGGACTCGTCCTTGTGAAATGGGGGGAGGGTTCTGTTTTTTTTTTTTTTTCATTTTTGATAAGTTTTGGGTATGAAAGTGGTGAAGGAAATTGGGGTAGTTTTGGGGTGTAGATTGGTGCTTAAAATCGATGTATTTTTAATGAACTTAAATTTTTGTACCTTGGAGTTTTTTTTTTTTTCAAAAAATTATTCGAATTTCGAAAAGAGATACAGAATGATGACGATTAAAATTGCGATTCACGTTCCCAGAAGAAAACCGTCACGTGCAATGAGTTCCCGAAAATGCGAATCTGTAATTATAGATGTGTGTCGTCCTGTTTTTGCGCTCTTTCTCTGTCCCCTTTCATCTCTCCTTGTCGGCGACTTTTTTTTGCATAAAATCTTTGCCGACAGGTATTATCGTCTTAAATCAACAAAGCCGCTCCGATGACCGTGTTCGCGCAGGATCCGTAAAGGGAGGAAGAACGGGGAGTTTAATAACAGGTCTGTCTTAATAGCCAGCGTCCGAAGGCCCAAACGGAATGTCATTGCGGTAGATTCGGTCCCGTGAATGGACGACGTCCAATTTTTTTCATTTATTGGTCATTTTACACAATGTTGGTGGTAGTTATTGTTGTTGGACAATTCTGAGATGTTACGGTGTTTTTTGGGTCATATGTGGTGTTACCAAGGATATTTTTATTATTGAGGAAGGGGGAGTTACAGACAGAAAAAATTAGAGAATACTGGCAGTTTTGGGGACTCATTGTGAACTTTGATGGTGATTTCTGATTGAATTAATTTTTTCTGCGTTTTGAAAGTTTTATTAAAATATAGACGAGATATGAAAGTCCTTTTTTTTTGGTAATTTTATTACGGGCCTGAGGAGATAAAATGCATCGAACATTTTCGGGAGTCTTTGAAAATTCGGAAAAATCTGTAAGATTTATAAAACTTTTGGAGATGGGATTTTTTATTCAAAGCATGTACTTTGTACAGAAATTGATAAAAAAGCTGAGTACGGTTTTTTTTACTTAAAATTATATTTTAATTATATTAATTATATTTTTAATTAAAATTCGTTAATTTAGTGTGCAGAGTTTTGGAGATTTCCAAGAATGCAGTGCAATTTTCCAACCTTATTCTGTAATTTTCTAACACGTAAATGTTTATAAAATTTCGCTAAATTTAGGAATCTTTTGATACATAAATGAACAGAAGATCGTTAGGAATTTAGGGAGATGTATGAAAAAATTTACGAATCCGCAAAAATTGCACCTTCAATATCCGTCAAATTTTTAAATTTGGTGAATTCAATGTAATGATTTTCGAAAATATTCAAGGATGCAATGAAATTTTACACTTTTTTTGTAACTTTCTGGATTATCCTGATCATTTGCTTGAGATTTTTGGCAGGTCCCTGAATTTTTAAGCGATTTTCGTGAATTATATAACATTCTTTAAATACCATAAAATTTGAATGAACATTATTCTCACTGTATCATTTCATACTTTTTCATTCAAGCGACATCTTCTTGTAGCATGAACGCAATATATTATGACATAATATCGAGAAATTTTCTTACTCCAACAAATGAAATTTTTCTACAATGACATCATTTCATTATGAAGCATTCTGGAATCCACAAAAATCACGCAAGAAATTGAAATTTTCATTTTGGATCAATTTGATTCACGGTTGGTAAATTTCTTTGAAGCTATCGTATGAAAGTAACCAGCCTACTCTCGTTAAACCAGTTTATTTAGAAGGTATTTAAGTATTATATATTGTTCGTTGGTCGTATATTGTTAGCTGGAAAATCACTAGGAAGTTGATGATTTTATTAACAATAGTGAACTTCCCAAAGGAACGACATAACGATATTTAATATACTATGGTATGATTAAACTGACTGATCTTAGGAATTTGTCTGAATATTCTACATATTCGCAGATTTTCTGGAGTCAATTTCAATTTTTATCACATTTTCTTCCATTTTCTCACGTTTATTGATTTCCAGTGCTACAAAAAAACCCCCCTACAAAAGCCCTCTGCAGCTTTGAACTTTTTGGAATGAGTCTTTTTTTCATTTCTTAGTGACTTTCCAATATCCATTGCGATGTTTTTGGTTTGAACGTATAACAACGATTGCTGAAGATGAAAGTATATGAAAATTTCGAAAAATTCTTAGATTTGTTGATATCGATTGATACTGTGTGAATTCGGTTTAAATTATATGTACGATCGACATTCTTTGATTTCGTAGAGTATAATTTAGGAGTTTTGAGAAATTTTTGTCAATAATTTGAATAGAAGGTCCTCTGAATAAGAATAGAGTTGTAGAAGAGTTACCATTGTCTTCATGGAACTGTAATTTTTGAACAATCATGATCATGATTAAATTCATAGTACATACCTTCGTTCGATGTAGCAGAATTTTGTGGGGTTCCACGAGAACTGTCGAAAAGTTACCCAATGTTGGAGCCTGTGCTCGTGAGCACTGTAAAACGGTACCTTTTCCGAATTTTATTTCATTAGATTTGTTTCAATTCTTATCAACTGTTTCTTGATTGTCCTTGATTGTCCCATGAACGTTTTTGTTCGTCCTCTTTTTGTCAAAAAGAAAAATATCCTTGGAGTTTCAAGCCTTGAGTTCTTTCATTTATTATGTTGAATTATGCATTTTTAACTGTATTTATTGTTAATATCAGAAATTCGTCTAAGATCCAGTTTTTACCATCGAATAAATTTCGAACCAAATATTAGATACTTTTACCTTCAGTCCATCTGCAGTTTGTAGATCTGTATACGTTTATTGATCAGTAGATGTTGTTCTGGTCTCGTAAATTCTCAAATTTCAGAGTTTTGACACTTACATTTTAATTCTAATTAACTCTAATTCACATTTTAATTTAATTCACATTTAAAATTAATTGACATTTACCATCAAAATATTTGATGAGCTTCAGAAATTCTGAGCTTTTATCGTTTCTGATAGTAGAGTAACTTTTGGATGATCTGACTTCACTTACTGCATTTCCATCAAACTCTTCGAAAGCTTTTACGACCAAGAGTTACGTGAAGTTACAGGGAATACATAATCATCCTAAAAATGTAGGAAGAGTTTTCAGTTATAAATTACCAGTTCTCATTTTCGTGACTTTGTAACTAATTTGTGTAATGGCGAGTGAAGTCTTCAAATTGAGTTGAAATAATCCCATTTCCGAGAATTGGAAAAATAATCTTATTTCTCGAAATTTCAATAAATCGACCCAATAGTTGATAAATTTCTCAAAATCCTGTCGATTGTTTGGAATTCATTACAAAATTCGAAAATTTCGCGAATTTCGGAAATCCGTTCAAAATATCCATAATTGATGATAAAGTCGAAAAAAATGTACCACAAAACCTGACACGAAGTACATTCCTCAAAAACACTGGATCTAAGGGAGATTTCCACCCCCAAAACTCACCTTCAACAATCCACAACTAAAAACAATAAGAAAAATCATGAAAACACGTCCAAAAACTTTCTCAACCATTCCAAACCTAACCTTCCCTCCTACGCAGAAAACACCCTACCACCCCAAAAACACGTCACCCTCCCCCTCCTCCTCCCTCGCGAATAAGCCTTATTCACGACAAAATACAACGCAAAGTAAATATTTATCAAACATGAATTACCAGCTGTTACGACCACATTGAATTATGGGTCTTACTTTGTGTACGCAACGCATCGCGCTTTGTACGCCCAGATATGAACATGCGTCCAATAATTCCATCACCCAACGCGTTGGAAAAAGGTGAAAACGAACCGTCCTCTATTTTCTTCGTCCGTGAAAAAAATGCGTTAACACTGGCTCCACGTTTTGATGCATTTTTTAATTATTCAAGCGAGTGCCGTAACGTACTATGAGGGTGGCTTTTTTTTCGCGAGCGGATTTTCAAAGTCGTTTCAATGACGGAGTGGGAAAAAAAGAGTTAATGCAGTTCTAGCGAGCGCAGTCAGAATTTGCATCCACGTCATTTATGGTGCATATCCCGCTCGACTCGCGGTGTTTGATTAATGAAACTAATTTACCTACGGCACGGTGTTTACTATACAGGGGCTACTTTCGTTAAATGCGGATTTTTTCAGCATACAGTGAGACCGAGACTTAAGGAAGTTACCTCGTTACCCGGCGAGGTATAATCTTTAGTAAAGCGCGGGCTTAATTAAGTTAATTGGACGATCCCAGCGCTCGTTTTGTGTCGCTAATTGTGACCTTTTTTTGCGCCTTTTCAGACGTGGCTTGAAATTTGGGGATTTGGCGGGGGGGGGGGGGGGGGATTGGGGGGGAGGGGTCTTGGGGGGGGGGGGGGGGGATGAATTTTGAGGAAGGGTGAATGATGAATTTTGTTTGATATCGAAATTTTGTTTGAAATTAAAGTTAATCTTCGAAGTTGATAAGTTCAATTAAAGTACTTATGTTTGTGGAAAATTTTGTTACCATTGGAATTGAAACGAGTCGAGGAATTTTGGGACAAGTAGCTTTTTAAAAATTTTAATGATATTGGTGTGATTAGTGAAATTCGAGAATTTTTTGGTGAAATTGTTTAGTATATTTTGAGACTGATATGAGTTATTGATTGTTCCCAAGATTTGGTAATAATTTTGTGAATCGAGATAAATTTTCAAAAATGTTCGATGTGTTTTTATGATTATTTCGAAATTTATGATTGTCTCGAAAGATTCGATCAAAATTTTCTATTATTTTTCTGAAATGTAAAATTTTTCACTTCTTCGTAGAATGTGTACAAAATTGGAATTATCTTCTGCTATTTTCGAGAGCTCAACGTGTTCACGATGATTTTAGAAATTGTAAGGAATTTTGAAAACTGTATTTTTCAGATGATTTATGGATTTTCACAACTTATTTTCTCGAAAGAACCGAAAAATTGGAAAATGTTAGAATCTTTCAAACATTATGTCAATTATGATCAATTCACGAATGTATCAAATATTCAAATCAAACTTGATTTCTACGTATTTTCCGTAACTCATCAATTTGTCATCAATTTTTGTGAAACAGAAAAATCAACCAAAATATGATCAATTTATCTCAATATCGAAAAAGAATCCAGGAAAATATCCATTCGAAAAACGAGCATGGCAAAAATCTCCGAAAATTCCACCAAACTTCCGAAACTCTGACGAATCGTCAAAAAACTCTTCGTCAAAAAACGCTCAAAATCTGCTTCGAGCCTCGGAATTTCCAAAAAAGATCCATCCGAATGCATGATGTCATTCAATTCCAAAAAACGTGAATAAATACTGGAGATTATAAATTCCTTTTTCCAAAATATGACAACGCAGTGGTCAACCACAGTGTTGCTTTGTGCAGTATCCGACAAAGTACGGAAATTTCTCTTCTCCCAGATAGCGATGTTGGCGCGCTATGGACAACCTGTCTCGAAATGACGTACAGCCAGGACTGCGGAACCGGATAGCTAATGCTCTAATATGCGCAAAGGGTGCCATGCTTGTGTCCAGGATTACCGCTAATTGTAGTTTATGCCTCGTGCTATACCTTGTTTCCCTCTACCTTTTCTTGCTTATCTTCCATCGCTGTGAAATGCACGCATGGATTTTTTCCTGACGAATTATTCAGGAAAACGAGCAATTTTTCGACGATAAGAGTGGATGGAATAATGCATATTTCTGGTGAATAATTAGTCAGAAACTTATGTTTTCGTGGATGAAAGATCAATCAACAAAACTTTTGAGACTGGAAAGTTTTTGGTTCCGAGAATTTGAGTAAGGGGTTCTTTTTTTTGTCGACTTGAATAAAAAAGAATAATTAAAAAAACGATTGAGTAACATAGTAATATAGATTGGGAAATATAAAAGGGAAATACGAAAAATTTCGTCTCTGAGTCATTATTTTACGTTAGTTCATTTTTCATGATTTTTTGGATTATAATCATTGAAGAATAATTGTCAAAAAATTATTTAAAATCTTAGGAATTCAAAAATTTTTTGATATTTTATTCTACGAGAACGATTCGGACGGACGTCTAACATATCAA
This sequence comes from Platygaster equestris, assembly GCA_030522785.1. Classification (NCBI taxonomy): domain Eukaryota; kingdom Metazoa; phylum Arthropoda; class Insecta; order Hymenoptera; family Platygastridae; genus Platygaster; species Platygaster equestris. Next base: position 7,947 of record JAPYZK010005381.1, read on the forward strand.
AATTATATTCTACTGACTGTGGCGTTTTCTAGTAGTATTATATACAGAGTTCGTTTCTATATTTTCTATCGAACTTTTACGTGAAAGTTTGTAAATTTTAATGAAAGAAAAATTCATCTATATCATAGTGCTATGTATTGTACTCATTCTGGTATTTTTACACGATATTGTGATTGAATTTATGTATGGAAATTCGGAAGCTTTGCCACGAAAAAAATTCAGAATTGACGTCTGACGTAATATAGTACGATACTACTCACTTGAGTGTCTTACTTGCAACTCTTATTCGTATTAAGTTGCACGTTTGGAATCTGCTTCGTGTGTAAATTTTCGTTTCCAATCTTTTCTAACACTCTTATTTGAGTGAAAATATTGGAATCAGAGATATTATCGTAATTGCTAGTTCATTGCTGGAATCTCATTAGAATCGGAAATATTCAAGAGATTTTTAGTACAACTACGGAGGTTTTCGAAATTATCAGTAAAGTAATAAAGGTTCAGTGAAATTTAGAGTGAAATTGTGAAGACTAAATATCAGTTTTAGAAATTCAAGTAAAATCAGAAAAATTTTTAGAATTTTTGATGAAATCAGATAAATTTGCCTAATTCTTAGTAGAGTCAGAAAAGTTTGGAAATTTTTCAGTATAATCACGAAAATTTCCCAGATTTTCAGTCGAATCATAATAAATTTCAAGATCGGATTTCACTAAAAATTTGGAAAATCTGTGATTGTAGTAGCATTTTGGAAAATATTCGTTGATTTTACTGAAAATTAGGAGAATCTTTGCAGATTTCTATGAAAATTTTTATGATAATACCGAAAACTTGAACTAAAAATTCGGAATATCTATGATTCTGGTGAAAGTTTGAAGAATCTTGGTAGATTATACTGGAAATTCGAAGAATATTTATGATCAGGGGCTGTCCATTAATTACGAATAAAATATACTGAAATTTCAAGGAATCTTTATAATTTTACTTACAATCTGGATAATGTTCATGACTTTTACTGCAAATTCATAAAATCTTCATAGATTTTACTACTATTTTTTTTTACCATTTTCCAAAATATTCTTAAAATTTCTGATATTATCCATTCACATGTTGTTTTCTGAATCAACCATGATAACCAAACAATATATACATATATATTTTTTTTTTTCTAAAAGCAAATACAATTTATATATCTCGAATACTGAATCCAATGAATATGCTTCATTTGAACACTGCGAAATCTGCCTATAACTAAAATCTATAAACCACCATCATCTACTAGAATAAATAACTCCCAAACTCAAAAGATCGATTTTTTTCTATGATAAATATACTATTGTTCCGAAACTGAAAAAAATAACATCAAACATTTGTCAAATGAACAAAAAAAAAAAAAAAAAACTTCCCCCTTTTTTCAGCTCCAATGCAATAAACATCACCCCACTTACCTGCCCCTCCAATCTCCATTTCTTCCCCCAAAAATGAAGGTCAACGCAAAAAACACCCCCGTACATTTTCTATAATATATTTTACATTATAAACCAACCATACATCATAATAATAATATTTTATATCCTTAAATCTAACGGTTTTTATCTTTATCCTGTATTCTCGTTTATATACTTCCTTCATATTTATAATTTGTTTGCCTTTGGTATGGTATTTATATATTTATATATATATTTATATTCATCATTATGTATAATATATCTCGTACACTATGGTATTTTATATGTATAATATTATACATGTCGTTTTTTTTTCTCCCCTTTCTTCCCTTAATCACGCACGTCCCAGGGCGCCTCGTACCTAAGGTACTCGTATGGTCGCGTGCGTTTATATCTCTGGTGCATATGTGGCTGAGTGGTTTTGCGTGTGCTTATCGTTGCAAGTTACATACAGGTCTCCCGCTCATTTCGATTTTCGCCGTCGCGCTCGATAAAATTATCATCCCCCCTGGCCTTCTCGTCATTCCGCTCGCCCTAACACCTTGAGACCCGAAGTGTTACGGCAAAACCGCATTTGTTAATACACTCCCCCCGTACCAGATATTCCCTCCATTCAGCCCCCGGAAAACCAACGTTTTTTATGTACATCCGGCAAACAAGACGTAAAATTTTGACCTCTGCTCTCCCCGAAGCAAATCATACAATCCATCACAATTAGTTTACAGTACAAACACGGTTGAAACAAGCGAAAAATCGTTCGTCGCATTTTTACGATCACATACTGGACGTTACACTTTTTTGTTCGGTACAAAAATCGGAGTACAAAAAGTCTTCGGGTTAAATCAATCGGCTGAAAATCGTCTACTTCGTTCACATTCTGTGTTGCTTTTTTTGTCGGAAGAAAGGAAACGTTCTCTTCTGTTCGAAGGGGGTTACTCGGGTTACATCTTTTCCACTAGTAATCACAGACTATGGAACGTGTAAAAAGTGTAATTGGTCTCGATCTAGGTTTTTCTAGTCTACTTTGTTACATTATCAATACTGCGGTTTTTGATACATCGATACTCCGTTAACCGAAATCTGACTCCACCGGAATTTTTTTCTAAATAAATTATCACAACTTCACTTTGTTTATATAAATACTTAATTTTCGACGTTTCTCACAGCGTCAAACTTAATTGCAACAACCGCGTTCTGCGGTGTAATTAAAAATGGCGCGTTTTTTTCACGAAATTGACTGCGACGTTGAGTTTATATTTTACATTTTTTTTTTTTTCGTTTCGAACATCATCCCTTATTTCGGGACAAAAATCCAACGTCCCAGTCGCATCGAACGCGCCAAACTGGACATTTTCCCCAAGCGGATGCTCATTTTTCCTACTCGTATTTTTTTCCCGGCGCTTTGCATAAATATATAACTAGCTTTCCTTCAAAACTTTTTTCCCTGTTCCTCGGCTATACATCGAGAACCGGAAAAAGGCACCTAACTCTTATAAGTGATATGCCGCGTCACGAGGGGGGCGCCACGTATTTTTTTTTCTTTTTTCCCACTTGTGCGCATGTCGAGTCGTACGAAAAACAACTACGAAAAATCAAGGAACAACGATCTTTTTCTTTGGTCGAATTACATCGCTATCGGTTATTTTCAATAACGCAAGCACCCGAAGATTTACGCGATTCGCGCGCGCTTAAATACGTGATTACTGATTAATCTTTGATTTCTCTCAGGCTCAGGGGGTCTGATCCGTTTTTGTACAGGACTGTACACTGATCTACTGATTACAGGCTCTTTTTACATGGGAAAATCATCGGGGCGTTCTTCGTTTTACAATAATTTGAGTGTACAGTCACGTACCGTTTAATCAACGCCACTTGACACAGCGCAGGGTCGTGATTATGGCGCTTCAATCAAAGTTAAATGAAATAGTTAGTGTTTTACATAATTTTTGGTTGCTGCTGCGTGCTTGTTTTTTTCAACATACACTGGTTTTTGTACAACTTATGATCGAGTTTTATAGTTGAGTAATTGTGAGTGCAACGGAATGGGTGGGGGGGGGGGGATTTTGTGCATGATTGTCTGATTTGACTGTACGATGAATGGATAAGCTGGGGATTTCGCGAATTTTTTGAATTATTGTTTTATTTGAATGTTTCGTTGTATAATTGACTTTTTTTGACTACTGTTTTTTTGCAAACTGGATTTGATGTTTTGATGGATTCATACTTATTGTCACTGCCTGGGATGAAACATTTTCAGATTTTTTCTTTACGTGGATGAGTGAATTCAGTGAAATTCGACAAAATACTGGAAATTGTGTTTTAAGGGTATATCTTCACTTTCTAGGGGGTAAGTGAACTTTTTTCTAGGTTTTAAAGCATTGAATCGAAGGGTCGTGTTTTCATTTTGATCAGAACATTGTAGACAAGTTTTTGCGGCGTTTTGTGATGAGACAGAAATTTCGGAGAAGATTTTTACGGTGTAAATATTTTGCGACTTGAAATATGCACGATGATTATTCCAACACATTTATTATCAGACTTTTTCAATGAGGGATTTTTATCCTTTATAAAAAGAATGGAAATCACTTCGAGAAAGTTACATATTTCGGAAATTCCGAAGAATGTGTAAATTTGAAAAATTAGGAGTAACTTGAAAATAATGAAAATAATGATGATTCAGAAGACTCTGAGATTTGTGTGTCATTCAGAAATGATGAACAT
>JAPYZK010005384.1:0-13631 GCA_030522785.1 Platygaster equestris
CCGGAAAATCCGAGTCCAGAAAGTCATTATTCATTTTCACAGACCCTCTTTTCAGGTAGAAAAAAAGGGTCACTTCGGAACCATTAGCCGTCGATGGTTTCCACCATTGAAATAACGTTTTTCTAACTCACGTGATTCTAAACTTCGAATTCGTAATAAAATTATCATTACAATAGTTGCGAAATGTGAATGTCTAAAATTGTAACTACCGAGATATCGATAAGATGAAAAATTGTCAAATCATTTCTCAAACAACAAATTACTCAGTATTTCATCTTCCAATCTTCATCTAATGTCTCAATTATCAAAAACGAGCGGAAAAAAACAATTTTTTGTTAAATGCACCGTCAATCCCTTCATTATTCCAACCGATAACATGAAATTTCGTCATTTCTCCGCAATTTCTTCTCTCAGGAACGCGAATCGTACATCATTTCTCGATTCGTTCGTCAATTTCGCGCATTATCTCGGGCCCGCGAGAGTTTATCGTTATCAGGGATTGGATAGAAAGCAAATAAAAGCGGGCTCGGGTCTTTCGTCATCCGCCGAAACCAAAGTGAAATTATACGCCGTTGCCAAGCGGAGGGAAACGCTTATATAGATTTCCGCGGATTTATTGAAACGAACGGTCGTCGCGGGCTTATCAGTTTCCGCGGCTTATCGATCTCCCGCGAAGAGTTCGCAGCCACCTGGCAAAACTCGTTTTATATCGCGACGAGGGAGCCCCGCGGAGATCCGCGCAACCGTTACGCGAGCGTCGCGCGCATCCTCGCGGATTCCACCAGGGTAACTAACGGGAAAAATGTGCGAGGCGAGGAAAAATTGGACATTTTCACGACTTCCATAGTTACGTCGCAGCTTTAACCGTCTTTTCCCGTCTCACGTCGCATTTCAACGTCAATATCAATATAACGGGCAGTATCTATTATCGTACTAAAAAACAGTTCTGATCAGGTGTGTTATTTTGTCAATCTACTGACCTATAACCTGTAATGAACGGGGCATATTCAAATTGTTATAAATTTTACCCGATCCTAACCTCAAAGTGGTACGTAAAAAGGGTCTTTGAGATTAGAATCGGGTAAAATACAGTACTGCACAAGCGGGGCAAGAGTAGATATTGCAAAACGAAGGGTTGAATTCCGAGGCGAAGGCGAGGAATTTAACCCTTCGTTATGCAAAAATCGACTTACCCCGCTTGTACAGTAATGTACTATTACCGAATTCGCGATAGTTCAACAGATTTTTCTCTCTATTATTCTGAAATAGTCAAAATTTGAGCATTTGAATTAGTAATAGTTGTTTTGACTACTCAAATAGTCATTCTCCAATGGATTACTCCTGACAATAGTCAAATTCGAATATCTGACTAGTGATATTTTGACTAATTAGGAATAGTCAAATCATTTGACTACAAATTAGTCAATAATTTGACCATTCGAATTAATGGTTTTAGCTTTTGACTACAAAAATATTCATTATTTAAATAACGACTATTTCGAATAGTGGAATTCGACTATTTCAATAAGTCGTCTATAATGACTTTTTCAAATAGTCAAATTCTACTTTTTTATTAGTCGTATCTTGACTACCAAAATAGTCATATTTAGGCGAATGAAGCCAGATAGGACTATTTCGATTAATCACTTTCGACTTGAAATACGGTGATTTTAACTATTAAAATTAGTGTAATTTGACTATTGCAATAAGTAAAATTTGACTGTCAATTAGTCAAATTTAACTATTTCGATTAGTCACTTTCGACTTTAAATTTGTTGATTTTAACTATTAGAATTAGTGAAATGTGACTATTTCAATTAGTAAAATTTGACTATGAATTAGTCAGGTTCAACTATTACGATCAGTCAATTTTTAATGACACAATTTGTAACACTTAACTACAAATTAGTCAATTTTGACTATTTTTAATAGTCGACTCGTTGACTATTTCATTGTCGAATTTGACTATTTCACTGTCAAATTTGACTATTTCCAGTAGTCACGTTTGACTAATTAAATGACTTATTTTTGACTATTTTCAGTAGTCAACTCTATTTCACTAATTCAACAAGTCACTTTTGACTATTTACTAGTAATGTTTTTTTCGCTAGACCAATTAGTCAAATTTGACTATAAATTAGTCGAATTTGACCATTTCAGAATGAGAGAGATGTTTTTAAGTCATTTTTTGGGGGGTTTTGCACATTTGATAGAATTATCAAGAATTGACAACAGTTTTGCATAGTTTTATAGGATCTTCAAAAATTTCAGCACAAATTTAAAAAGTATTTTTTTTTATTTAATTAAGCACAATTTTAACAAGTCTTTTTTTTTATTAAATAAATCTCCGAAATTCATCAGTTTCCCTCTTTTGACAAAATTATTCAATTTTACGAAATCTTTCGAAAATCCTCGATTTAAACGAATTTTACATCTTCACCGGAATTTTTTTCGATCGTTAAAACCTGCATTAAAATCAAAGTATGTTCAAAAGAAAATTAAATTGAACGTTCAAACTAACTTCTTAGTTTCCCTTAATTTCCCTATTCATCTAGAAAATGCATGTTCGTCAAAATTGCTACATAAGCCAGTTTTTACATGGCAGGACACGACATTGCTCCAGTTAATCTTCGACATCTGCACCGCGCCAATTTACATCGAGAAACCGTTAATTCCCGGGAAGAAAAAGTATCCGGACGGCGAATTTTTTCTCGGTTCGAGCTGTTTTTACCCGTTTCTATCCGACCTGCAACTATGGAACGGCTAAAACGCGCGCTAAAAGAGCGAGTCGAGTCAGCAGAGACTGCCAGAGAGCCGTGCGTGGCAGCGACGTGGCACACTCGCCGAGCCATCTGGCAGCGTCGCATTTTATCTGTCCCACGTACATCGTACATGCATACACAAGCCAAAACTCGAGAGAGAGAGCGTTCGCCGTCGTGTACGAACGTATTTTTCGAGTCAAGTTCGCGCCTCCCGGAGCCACGATTTTGGCCCCGCGAGCGCCAAAAATAGCCCCTTCCCAAAAACGAGTCTTCGAACTCGTAGATAAGTGGCAAAATGGCCGACGCGATTTGCACAATACAGGTGCGAATTCGACAAATACGGTTCATGAACACTAAAATCACTACAGTGTGGATTCGAAATCAGCGATAGGTTTTTTTTTAAGTAGCAAAAAATATCCACGATGATTTTGAATGCTAAAAAACTGTAAAGCATTTAATTTGGGGGGAGAGGGGAGTTAATTTTGAAAGCGTGGTAAAAAAAGCGATATCAAATCTGAGTTCAAAAATTGACTAATTTTGTTGTCATTAGTCAAAATATGACAAAGAGAAGAATTTCACTATTGTAAATATTCATTTTCTAGAAGTGAGTATTTCAGTAGTCAAAAGATACAATTTATGATTCAAATATAATGCATTTTTGACAAATTTCACGTAAAAAAATGACTGATTATTATTTGTTATTATTATCACATTAGTACATTAATATTATTATTATTATAGAGTTTATTAAATTTTAATAATATTAATGTATTATCAATATTATTTTATAATATATTATTCATATTATTATTATATTTTATTATTATTATTATTATTATTATTAGTAGTAGTAGTAGTAGTATTGATAGTAGTAGTAGTACAAATATTAAAATTGACTAATTTTATTGTAATTAGTCAAAATATGACAGAGGAGAATTTCACTATTATAAATGTTCATTTTCTGGAAATGAGTATTTCAGTAGTCAAAAGATACAATTTATGATTCAAATTAATATTTATATTTGTTATTAATATTTTAATATTTTTGACAAATTTCAAGTAAAAAAAATGACTGATTAATATTTATTATCATTATTATATTAGTACATTAATATTATTATTATATAATTTATAATATATTATGAATATTATTATTATATTATCATTTTATTATTATTATTAGTCCGAATATCTATCAATTAAATACTGAAATATATTTAATCAACGAATGGCTGCACAATAATTCACTCTAAAATGCTTAGAAACTCCAATTACTAATTCAGATACAAAAAATTCGTCTACTTCAAACCAAGAAAGTAATTTCTACGTTTGCCACAATCAGTCGAACAGCTTGACAACGCGAATATTTCCCGTCCAGAAATTTTCATGGGACTCAAAGTTCCATTGTCGCCTTCCGTAATCGACGAGTCGTTACTTTTTGAATGTCCGAGGCAAATTGAAATCGCGATCAAATTCTTTGTTCTTTATTTGAACTCGGACGCGATAAGCAACGGAGATAAACTTCTTTACCCTCCCCCCTCAACCCCCGTCGCGGCAAGATAACTCCTTATTTATGGGGCGTTCATTTTCGCGCGGCCTTTTCTTTTTTTCTTTCGCTTCTACGGGAGGAGAAAAGCCATTCATCGACGCGCCCGTCGAATTTCCTTGCAAACTTTAGCGTTTCGGGAGCGTTATTTACGGCCGGGCGAAAATACTCGCGCTGTTTGTTTTTCGTGCAGCGCCATTTTCAAGATCCTCCCGGCGTTCTCGCGCGGCAACGAATCTTTTCCGTTTCTTTGGAGGCTTTTGAAAGAACGCCTTAGGGCTTTGAAAAACGCGAATTCGGGATAAATATGGAAAAAAACGAAGAAAATGTAGGGCGTTATGCAAAAGTAGAGTCGAAAAGTCGTGTTTCCAAGATTTATCGCGGATTGAGGATAATTTTTTTTTTTGAAGATGAAATTTTTGGCTGCAGCTTTTCGAACGTTTTTTTATCTTTATAGGTTGTAATAAGCGACTGATTTTTTCGGCTTTTGCTCTCTAAATTTTTCAGAGTGAATTTTCAATTCAGATAGAGTTAAAATATAGATACTCCGACTTAGAGAGAAATTTAGCAATAAAAAAGAGAAAATTAACTAGTTGGAACTCGTAATTTTCCAAAATTTTGTATGTATCCCAAATTCGCCAACTTTAAATTTTCAAAATAATCAAAAAATCAGTTTTTAATTTCTAGTTCAAAATATTGAAACTTCAAACAATCATCAATTTTCAAAATTTGATCGTTAAATTTTTACAAGTTGTTAATAATGGCCAAAGATTAAATTTTTTACGTTACAGAAAATACCATAAATTTATTTTTCGCTCGAAAAATAAATGGATGATATTTTTCGTAATGTAAAAAAATTTCATCCCTAAAGTTTGATAAAATATAATCAATTCAGCAATATAAATAGCCATCGACAAAAATAACAAAAACACAGAAAACTAAAATTAACCAAAAAAAAAAACAAGAAAACATCGGGAAAACCGGAAAATAAAAAATGACAAAAAAAATTATGGTCAAAGCTTTTCTCGAAATTCCGAAAACCGCTCGTGATAGTTCGCGTTATCTTCGCTTTTAGCAGACATTCAGCAATCAAGCGATCGTTAAGTAACATTTAGCGTGATAAATAATTAAATGCAACCCGACGCCATGTAACAGGTGACCCACTTTTGCGCTTTTTTTTATAGAAACCAATACGCAATGGCAAAAAAAAGGTGAAAAAGAAAACGATCCGATTTCTTAATTGTCCTGTCGATTGGACGGTGTTAAAAGCACGTAGGTGGGTTCAACGAACTTAATCCCATCGTGGAAATGTAAAAATATCAACAGCCTGCCCAACCATGCGAAAAAACGATGAAACCTTCGAAAATTCATAGACGTGTGGCAAACGTTGAACTTTTTCATGGAACGATAAGACGATTTTCATTCAAAATTTTATCAAACTACAACATTTAACCCTACAGATATAAAAGTAACTGCTAACTGCTTGGGAACAATAAAAATCGTAAATGGGGGAAATTATGAAAATAAGCCGACGATATTTCGTTAGATAAAAATCAGGAAAGAGAAAACCGAAACCTGGGGGCAGGTGAGTGTGAAATTCCGACTCTTTTGGAAGCTACTGAATTAGAATTTTCATTTTATGTACGTCGAAGTTGAACCACTTTCTGTCAAGAAAATTTTAACTCAAAATTCGGATTTCAGAATGCAAACAGAAACTTGGGAAAATACGAAATTCTCGATGAAAAAATTAATTTAAAATCGAATCGAATTGTGAAATCAAAAAAACCATATCGTATTTTGAAAACCTCAAACTGGAAAATTCAAAAAATTATGAAAGTTCTGACACATGATAAATTTTGTAAATTTTGAAATAACTGAATTTTTAAATTAGATTCTTTAATCGAAAAATTTTGTTTTACGTAACTATGGATTTTTCGAATTTTCAAACCTTTTATATTCAAATGTTGACCACATTAGAATATTAATTTAATTACACTTTATTCAAGTTTTGTAGTTTGGAAATTTAAATATAAATATCATCCATCAAAAACTTTAAGTTGGAGATTTTGTTACCCAATTACAATCCACAAGATTAAAATTCGAATACTCGCAATTGGTATCGACAATTCGAGTTTAAAAATATTGTTGATTGTTGAATTTCCGAGTTGCCAAATTTAAAAGTTCGAATTCTTTGAAAATTAATTTAAAATCGAATCGAATCGTAAAATAAAAAAATCATATCCCATTTTGAAAACCTCAAACTGGAAAAATCAAAAATTTTTGAAAGTTCTGACATATATCGTAAATTTTGTAAATTATGAAATTACTGAATTTTTTAATCAGAACATTATTCGATCGAAAAATTTTGTTTTACGTAAATATGGATTTTTCGAATTTTCAAACCTTCACATTCAAATGTTCACCACATTCAAATATTAATTTAATTATATGTTATTCAAGTTTTGCAGTTTGGAAATTCTAATATTAAAATTATCAATTAAAAACTCTCAGTTGGAGATTTTGTTATCCAATTTTAATCCACAAGATTAAAATTCGAATATTTGAAATTGGTATTGACAATTCGAGTTTAAAAATATTGTTGTTCTTGAATTTCCGAGTTGTCAAATTTAAATGTTCGAATTTTTCGGATTTGACATTTTAAAAAAGTTTGATGTTTTTCTCTTTGAAGTCTGAAAATGATTCCCAGATTTCTCAAACCAAATTTTGCCATAGTTAAATTTCAAAAATTTATTTTCGAATATCTAATTCAAATTCAAAAATTCTAAATTTCAATTCCTATCTGCCCAGACTTGATGTAAAGTTTGCTGTGTATTTTGCTTTTTTTTCAAACTCAAGGATCACAATTTTTTTTTTTTTTTTTTATTCTTAATAATATTCATACTCCCAATTTTTCCACTTCAAAATTACAGGATTTTAAAATGTAATATTCTGATTCTTAAAATTTCTAATTTCTCCACTTACACATTTCAAGCTCTTAATTTCCAAATTTTCAAACCTAGAATGAATCAATTTTCCAATTAATTTCTTGTTTAATTACTAACTGACATTTTCAAATTTATGATGTTTAAATTCCTGAATTCCTAAAGTTCAAAATTTTGAAATTCAAGATTCCATTTTGAATTCGCAAAATTTTATATTTCTGACTAATCTGTTTTCGAAAAAAAGGAACAAAAATCCAATTCTTTGCCACTCGAAAATTACGACATTTAGAAAAAAAAACACATACTGCGAAATCAGTATAGTAAAAAACAAAACGTAATTCAGTCTCGAAATATGTTCCAATTTCCAATTTCCGAAGTATTTCCAAACGTGCCCGCATTTCAAAATCCACAATTCCCTCACAAACTTCTCTCCTTATCTCATTCAATTTGAAAAGCAACTGCCATGTGACAATGGAGTCTTTGCAAGAAAAAAGATTTTTTAACCATTATATCCGTCTTGTAGAATACGAAAAAATAATCGACACGTATTTTCTATTTCTTTGATTAATCGAAAATTGACGGAGATAGAGAATTTTGAAAATCGCTATGACATCAGAGCAATTTTCAAAATTCTGAATCTCCGTCAATTTTCGATTAATAAAAAAAGAAAAAATACGTGTTGATTATTTTTTCGTATTCTACAAGACGGATTCAACAGTTGAAAAAATTTTTTTCATGCAAAGTCTCTATTAGCTCAGGCAAGGTTTCAGACGCCATTAAACATACAAGCCGGCGGAAAACGAGTTTCATGTTAAATAAAAGAAAAAAAAAGAACGACGGAAGGAATGCTTTCCCCTCGCCCCGCCAAACCCGAAAAATGACTCGTCACAATTTTCACAATGAGGCGTATATTTTTAGTGCTCGTACGGTTCGAAAATTCGCAAAATAAATTATCGGGTGACTCACGCGCTGATTCGACGGTAATTTTTCATGCGCGATAACGACCGCAGACGTAGTTTTTTGCAATTTCCTACGCTTCTAAAAGTTTCAACAGAATCTATTTTCAAACAACACTAAAGGGGATATTGTTTATCAACGTTTCCTGTTTCGATATTTTTATACTTAAAAAAACTGACGAACAAAATAGTATATTACCCTACAAGTTGAAAAATTGACCGATTCTGAATCACTAAAAAGTACTTAACTATTTTTCAATAATTCCAAAAAAAAAAATGCAGTTTTGGGTGTAAAAAAATCCATCACTTATTACACCCAAAACAGGCATTTTTTCAAGAATTATATAAAAAGACTCATCATTTTCTTTTTTGTAGCGAAAAAATCAAACGAGACCAGAAAGACGTTTCAAGAAACTTCAATATTGAGAAGTCGCGCGTCGGAACGATTTCCGTCGAGCTCTATAGGAAAAAACTTTACACTCCACTGCACAGTTCCATCAATTTAGAAATTGAAACCGATTCCCTCGCATCGAAAATCTTGGAATTCCCATAAATTTCCACCTCGGAAAAAAATCCACGTTGAAAAGACGATTTTCAAAATTTCAACGTGCGGTGCACATTCCACTTTTCGAAATCGGAGAAATCCGACAACACTGCACGACGTCGAACAACGCAAAAAGCGCTTGGGAACAACTAAGCCGTTTCCACGGATCTTGTTTTTCCCATTCCACCATCACTAAAAAACCACTCTTCAACACAAAATCCAATCCTGAGATATCCACGGGGCCGCGAAATTCTTCGCAATTTTCCGAAAACCAGCACCCATGGAAACAACCACTTGAACCCGTTCAAACTCACTGTGCGCGAAAACCTCCTTCAATTTTTCCACCGATCCATCCGCTTCTATCCTCGAAACACCGAAATCCGCGAAAACAGGAACAAAACTCGCGGGATCGAGCGCGGAGGCGAAGGAGCGCCGAGCGAGTCCGCGGTAACGCCTCGGACTCCGAGCACTGAATGGCCGCCGCGCTCGAAAATTCGTTAAAAACGGTAAATTCGAAAAAACCCACTTCCCGCCCGAATTTTCCAACGAGAGACGCACGAAAATGCTCCCCCCAACCCCCGCCACTCCCCGTCAAATCGTCACATCCCCAGGCAAAAAAATTGCAACCGGCCAGTGCCGAAATTTTTTCGGGTCCGTTACACTCCGTCAAACTCAGAAAATGCGGGAAAACATACCGGTAAAATCGTTACCTAAGAACACTGCCGAAAGGGACAAAATAACGCGCGACGCTGGGAGACTCGGGCACTACTCTTTCTCTCTCCGCCTCGGGATTTCCAGGGCACTTCCAGGGCGAACACACGCGCGCACCACGCGAACGGGGCCCGTTTTTTCCGCGTTTTACACCATCATTTTTCCGCCCCCGCGTGATCACTACTCTCGAGAGGGGCGGAGAGGGGACTTTATTTCGTGCGTTTAAAGGGACGCTTTTTTCGCACTGACCCGTATATTTACACCGCCGTGAGAGGCCTCGTCGTCGGGCCTCCCTTTCCCTGCGCACACTGTGTACGGGGCTTTAGATTTCGCGTCGTTCCCGTGGCGCGGCGCGCCGATGCCCGATACTTGGTGGGTTTTTCGCGTACGGGATTGCGTTGCATCGGCGACGAGAGGCGCCCCGGGTGCGCGAGATTACGCGTCTCCACGAGATGATTTTCCGCCACGGGGCCGTAGGGTGTATTTTTCGGGCGCGTTCGACGGCACCAGACGGCACTGAGCGCGCGGACTCGGGGTGTGCGAGGGGGGGAGGCGGACCACGGAGCGGGGGCGAGGCGCGGAGCGGAGGGGGCACCCCGGCGGAGGCGAGAGGGGAGAAGCGCGTAAATACAGCGGGGGCTCGATTTTCAGCGGGAGGCACTCGAGCTCCGGGCTTTACCAAGGAAACACGCGGTGTCGAGATTTTTGCATGACTTCGATTTTTCATTCATGGCATTTCGGTGATTCTCGTTTTTTTTTCCAAGTCTTGTGAAACGTTTTTTGCAGTGCTTCCGACTATAGTCATTTCTCAAAATCGCCTCCGTAAAGTTTTCATGAGGTTTATAGGGAATAGTATGCTGCAAGTTGAAAGAGACCGATTTTGAATGACGGCGGTTTTTCACAATGTTTTACGTGTAAAACCACTGTTTTTTATACACTAGTGAAAACAGTGGAAAAAACAAGCATTTTTTCGAGAATTGCAGAAAAATGAATTTTTCAAGGTGAACCGTTTTTTGCTGCCGTCGCGCAAAAAGCTGGAATTCCGGATATATTTATTTTAATTACCGGGTTATTAAACTTGGGTTCAAAGTCAGATTTTGAAATAACTAGGAAGTGCGAAGTAACGGGATCGGGACGATTTTTTCAAAATGAAATATAAACTCGAAATGCTCGAGATGCTTTTTTTTAGTTTGGCACTTCAAAATGGCTGCCGATGTTTGCTGCTTCTTCATCGTTGGAGTGTACTTTTTGGAGTGCCGTTTCTACTTTCAGTGCGCAGCCTTCAAACTTGGCATGTTCCATTTGAAGCGGAGTCGAAATGTGATGATAATGACAAGCGCAATTGTTCGCCGGTTGCAATTGCACAACGACCGAGTATTTTGCATTTTATTGCGGAAGTTGCGACTAAATTGATTCTAGATACAAACAGAGGGAAAAAAGTGCACGGGCATGTAAGCAAAATGAGCCTAGAAAGCGAGCGCAGTGGTATTATGGAGTGGAAATTCATTTTGCAAAAATATGCTGCAGCGATATTAATTAGTTTGTAAGTATAAATAAGCTCTCGATTTTTACGGATTTTCAAACATGTCGCGCTCTAGGAACTTGTTATTCAAATGCACAACGCTCTATTTGCATTCGTAATCGAGAACATTTTCAGTATCGTGCTATTTTTCGGTTGGTCGCTGAGCGAAAACTCGATTTATGTTAGAACAACATCAACAGGGTACGAAAGAATCATTAACGCAAAAATGAACGTCATTAATGGAAAATATACATATATACATTATTAATCACGAAAACCTTTATTCTGCTAAAAGTGTCATTATTTCTCAGGGCGCACCCTGGGGAATAATGATCCCTTATCGATAGACATGACTAGACCTGTCAGAAACAAAGGAAAATTTGAAATTGTCAGAGGATTTTTTTCCGGTCCCGAAGAAATCAGAGAGCCGTCGGGAGTTTCATAAAAATTGAAGTCTTTAAAACTCAAAATTAATCAACATTCGAAGTAATACGTTGAAGAAAATTCAATCTGACAAAATTTCGGAATGTAAACACGAATTTCGCAGTTTGAAACGAACGCAAAAACGATCAAAAATTTTTTTTCATCAAAATAAGATTCTAATTTTAGATCGACAACGTTCACTCCTATTCATGTAATAAAAAATGCATCGAACCTTCGTGTCCTCGTAATATTTCAATATTCCGTCACGAAATTTCAGAAAATGCAAACTATTTCCCGTTTTTTCCCCGCGACCGTCGAACGAATGTTGCAATATTATATATTCGCTCAGCCCCGTATCGATCCACGCCTAGACGTCGAATCGCATATACCGAGACTTGCCTGGAACTCGATTAAAATAGCGCCGTTTCAATATTTCACGCGAAATCTTTGTCCTTCTAATTAGCGGATTCCGTGATTTCGTGATGGAAATTTCAGCGTTTGAAGTTGCCGAAGGTGCTCCAAAGATGAAGGGAAAAAAATGCAAAGAGAAAAAGAGGAACCCTCGTAAAAGTGAAGTTGTTGATTCCGGGTGCGTGATCATCGTTTGGCTCGATATTCAGGAAATTCCTTTGCTTCGAGCACTCTTTAAAACGCCCGATCGCGCGATGATAATTCAAGATGAAATCCATGTCCCGCGCGTTTTCGCAATCGTGGGACACACAATGCCGACATTCATGGCTGAGTGTTCGTGGGAGTAACGTGGAATTATTATTGTCAACAGTTGAATTTTTTGCACCGAGATGAAATTTGAAATTGAAATCACAGGATTTATTATTTCTTTCAGAAAAAAATTTACGAAAATGGAAATACGGTTTTACTCGAATGATTCCTACATCACAACGCATTCAACGAAATTCAATTTCTTCCACCTCTCAGTGAATCCGAATGACCTTCGGTTTTGATACACTATGCAAGAGTACAGCGCGAGATACTCTATCTATTTAAATTCGTGCGAGTGTAAACAACTGCTAGACTAAATATGTGCATGCCGAATCGGCACGCCGGGCCTCTGTGTGCGTTTCGCAGGCAATTGTTTTGCTTCAAAGCCGGCAAAGTGGATGAAATATGCAAGGAAAACATTTGTTCGAAGTTTGCGCTTTGATATAACGCATGTATTCCAAGGACCTTGCGCGTAATCTCAATATTTGTTCAAGTTCGCCGACTTAGGCGCAAATAATTCATCCACGAGTTCGAGTTTCGGTGAAAAAACGATTTTGCAAATCATGAAATCGCCTTGCACACCTTTGAAAATTAGATGGTATTTTCAAACCTCAGGGCAACAAACGGCGTTTTATCGCCCTGCGAGTGTCAGATCAGAATTGAGTTTTTTAACAATTTCATTCATGATTCGGAAATTCAAATTCTGAAAAACGTGTCGGAATAACAAGCAAGAAATAAATTGTCGGTAAATGACGCCGTGGGCCATTTACCGACCTAATGCGACGTTCCTTATGTCGCACTCTCCGTGTTCTTGTTGCAGAAAAAGCAACGGAGGACTTACGCGTTGGAGTTACGACACATCAGCGTAGGCTCGCGCGAGGCCAGATCTTGACCTTTCGAGCCTCTACTGACTGTCGCGAAGCGGAATTCAAAAAGACGCTGCGCGATCTTGTACTTCCGGTTTACCCTCCCAACACGTCAATAAAAAGCCAGTTTTCGGACCTCCGGCGAAATACGACAAAATAAAAATATAAATCGAATATTGCAATTCAAAAAGGGATGTCACGTAGACAAAGTACAAACGGAAACGATAACTCATCCCGAGTGAAAAAAAAGATAAGAAAAACGTCAATTAGATGTTTTAAATTGTCAGCTGACAAACTGATGTCTACTGATGTTTTTCGGTAACACTCGCACAGGTCTGTTTGATATTTTCTCGTGACCTCGACCTGATGCTGTGCAAATTATATACACGTGACGTTCGATCGCGTATATTATTATTATACTCATTTTTTCACGCATCAAAAATTTTGTATATTATTTAAATACAAAATAAACATCCTTTTTCGATAAAAAATTTATTTTCATAATTTGTCAACAAGTGTAGATAAAACAAACGACATATGGCGCAGAAAAACGACGTTATCTAATTTTATAGTTTACAGAATTTTTAGCAATTCGAAAAATTCACAATTTAAACAATAATACAGTAGAATTCAGAGTGT
>JAPYZK010005385.1:0-10421 GCA_030522785.1 Platygaster equestris
CTGTATCATAAAGTACAACTTTACGATACTCTACGCTGTCGCATAAAGACGCGTAAATGCACCGGAGTCACATAAAGACTGTTAAGCTATATTCAAATTCATTTTTATTCTCAATTTGGAAATATCTTCCAATTCTTTACTTCAATTTTCAAACGTTCAGAACTGGAGATTTTAACACCTGGAGTTCAGTTCAACAGCTAACTTTTTTCAAGTTCCTCCAGGCAAAAGAATTCAAGGCGAAATTGTATGAATATCAAAAAATGTGCGAGTTCCAAGCTACAACTCAACAAAAACTTCAGCTCGCAAAAGATGTTCAAAGTTGAGTTCCTGTTCTGCAGCAGACAAACAAGTTTGAGGCCCTGCAACTTTTGTTTTTCGAGCGAGACTCGTACGTTTTTCGCGTGTTCTCGCCCATAAGTAATACCGAATTTCGAAGTTACGATCGCACGGTCGATCTATTTTCGTCGCGAAGGGGTCTCGTGTATACTTAGTTTCTTTTTCCGGTTTACGCTACGACGGAGTAAGCTTCATCCGCAAGACATCCCTTGTAACACCGGTTCTTCTAAGAATGGATAACAGTCTCGTAAAGCTTCGAAATCCCTTATGAAATTTTTCCATAGACCCATATCAAGGACGTAACCAGAAATTTCCTTCGGGGGGGGGGGGGGGGGGGGCTAAGAAGGCGATTTTTACTCAAAAATAATTCAACAAATTTGAAAAGTAAAGTTTTATTAGAGAATTCTAAAAATTTCCTAAATTCTCAGCATTTTCATGAGTGTTTTTGAAATCTCTGAAATTTTCAAAATCCTCTAGACTTTGAAACTCATCCAAATAGTCAAAAATCTTGAAATATATCAAAAATGTTTCAACTAAACAAAAGTTTTACGAAATTTTAGAAATTCGTAAAATTTTGAAAATTTACATTAATTCTCAAGATTTTAGAAACTTTATTGAATCTGAAATTTCTAAAAATTTTACAATTCCCAAAATTGTGAAAAATTTTGAAATGTTAAAAATATTCCAAATTATTAAGTTTCTCGAAATGTTAGGAATTCGTAAAATATTTGTTATTTCAAGAATTATAAATATATTTTGAATTTCCAGAATTTTTAAAACTTTTTCAAAACTTCGAAATTTTCAAAATTGTTGATATTTTGAACATTTTTCAACTTCTAAAAACTTGTAAAATTCTCTAAATACTCCAAACTCTGAAAATTCTCAAAATTGTTAAAAATCTTGAAATGTTATTTTTTGTCGAAATACACTTTTTTGCAATGTGCTAGATTTTTCAAATTTTCCAGAATTTCGGAGGAGGCTTCAGCACCCTCAGCCCCCTCCCTGGCTACATGCTTGACCCATATTACATAATTATATCAAATCTGCCAAGTTTTACTATTCTTCTTAGATTATACCCTATACCCCTGCTTAAGAATTCGAAAATTTGTAAATGAAAATTCGATCATTCCGAGAGTTGCAAATCCAAATGTGTACAGTAAAGCTTCTTATACTGTCCACTCTCCATCCTTGTAAGCCTCTCATATTATTGTCCACAAGCTAACAACAGGGTGAACTGAGACAGAATGACAGGAGACAAAAACAGAGGAAGTGGACAGTACGAGAGGTTTTACTGTATTGTATAGTTTCAAAAATACGCAAAAATGTCATCATGGGGATGAGAAAATCTGGGACTGCGGATTCATAGTGTTGACAATTGGAAAAAATGAGTGTATTTTGGTATGGAGGAATTTAGAACTTGAACAAACTTAGAATTTATCGATTATTCTCACTCTCAGTTCATCCGGTACTTCATTTCAAATTCTGCAAAATTTTTATCAACCAAACACCGTAAATTATCATTTCTTGATAAACATGCCTAACAAAATCGTTCGAACAGAATTACACATTGATTTCGAGAAACAATAAAATAGCAGCCCAATGACCCAGTCAAATTAAAATAAAACATCCTAGGACAAGACGAAGTGCAAAAAGAAGAAAAGGAACGAAGAAGAAAAGAAGTGAAGAGGAAAAGGAATAGGAAAACGTAACGTAACGAAGTTTCCGCGACGGCGGATGTGAAGCAGCAGCATTCGAATCCGGCCCCTCGCGGATTTCGAGTCGCGGGGCTTCGCTGAAGCTTCAAAGCTACTTTTACGCGGCGCGCTCGACTTCGTGGCGAAAACCCCTTTTTTTCCCTCCCAAGTAACGTCCTTGATATTTTCGCTCGAATAAATCACCGGGGAAAAATGACGCTTTTGTTTGTCCACGCCTGGCCCTGGGGTTCTTCTTACGAAATTTATAAGCAAATACGCCCATCAAAGACTTTTGTGCTCGGGATTTGGGTTTCACGGGAATGGCGTGTCTATTGGAGGTTGTCTATAAATCACATTGCCTTATCGCGCAAAAATAGGGAAAGTTATGACGCTCGCAAGATGAAAAAAAACCTCCCAATTTCTGTGTTGGAACTAGCTGTAAAGGATTTTCATTTTTCTTGTTAGAAAAATTCTTATTTTCTGAGCGTTTTCAAAAATTGGTGAATGGAAACATTAGAAACCTCTTGTTGCAGAAATTCAAGGAATAACATCATTCGTTGATGATTTTCTCAAATTTTGGAAAAATTTTTGCAAATACTCCAAATCCCAGCACGAATTTGATTTTTTTCATTCAAAATATGAAATTAATCAAAAAACCATTAAAAATATCATTTATTCAAGGACTAAATCGAAGAAATTTGAACTTGAAAAAATAATAACCACAAAAATTAAAAAAATTACATCATTTGTCGACGATTTTCTCACATTTTGGAAAAATTTTCGCAAATACTTCAAATCCCAGCACGAATTTGATTTTTTTCATTCAAAATATCAAAAAT
This sequence comes from Platygaster equestris, assembly GCA_030522785.1. Taxonomy (NCBI): domain Eukaryota; kingdom Metazoa; phylum Arthropoda; class Insecta; order Hymenoptera; family Platygastridae; genus Platygaster; species Platygaster equestris. Next base: position 2,870 of record JAPYZK010005385.1, read on the forward strand.
ACATCTCTATTTTTGTAACTGACTTACATACACATGAAAGTAATCAAAAAACCATCAAAAATATAATTTATTCAAGGACTAAATCGAAGAACTTTGAACTTGAAAAAATAATGACCAATCACAGCACGTGAAGGTGGGAAAAAAAAACAAGCATTGACGAATCTGTGTCGTAATCACCATCCCAATTTGTACTATTTTACCGTTCCCGATAAAGTAGCCGAAGAAAATAATCGAGCTCTATTGAAAATTAATTGATGGCGTCCGATGTTTCGGTAGCCGGAGTGTAATGAGATTCAATTATACGCTTCATATATTCATTAATTTTTACTCGAGCGAGTACGGTTATAATTAGCGAGGTATCGGGCGATGGAATTTCGCTCCAGCGCGTCCGGTGGTTCGGATGTCGATACAAATAATTGTTGAGTTATCAAATATCGCTGATAGAACCCGAACGCTCGTGATTTCCGTCCCGGCTTCGCGGTAAATTCTCTCGGAAATGCGTGTTTTCGAATCACCCTGAATCTAAGTGTGTTCACAACTTCGTACGTAATTTCAAACGTCATTTTTCAAGAAAACTGACATCGAGCAAATCTAAAAAGTTTTATGATTTTTGAATATTTCAACAATATCCCGAAATTTCTTGTGTCCTGTACTCCAATTTTTATAATTCCTCAAATTTTTGTTGATGTCAAAAATTTTTCTCAATTCGCGTATTTTAGAAATTCTTACATTGTTCCATTTCGGGTGTACGTTGGATTCTTATCATTTACGACTTTTTATGAAAATCATTTAGAATTTTCTAGAGAAATTGAGCAACTTTTCTTACGTATTACGTGTAATAAATGAGATCAACAGTAAAATCTTCTAAAGTAAATTGCCTACGTCATGAACACGTCAAAAAGTGATCAATGAATTTATAATTGTTCAAAAAAATTTGCATTTAAAAAACAAATCAGAGATTTCCAAAATTTTCAGAGCTCCCAAATATCTTGAAAAATTTGCAAAAATGATCTGCGACTTTCAGCATTTCAAAATTTTTGTAAATTTTCAAAAATCTTGAACACTACGAGGTGAAGAGTTTGAGTAAAGAAAATCAAACATTCGAAAATTATACTCAATGTTCAAAATTATAAAACATTGCTGGCAATAACAATAAATCTATATAGGGAAATTAAGCCAACTTGAGCAACTTTTCTTATGTATTACGTATAATAAACAAGAAAAACTGTAAGATCTCCTAGGAGTCAAGTAAATTGCCTGAGTCATCAAAATGAATGCATGATTGTTCAATAAAATTTGCACATAAAAAACAAATCGAAGATTTCCAAAATTTGCAGAGCTCCTAAAAATCCTGAAGAGTTTCCAAAAATCATCTGCAACTTTTGACATTTCAGAATTTCTGTAAATTTTCAAGAATCTCGAACACCACTAGGTAAAGAATTTTGAAAGAAAATCAAAAACTTCCAAAATTCTACACTCAATATTCAAGATCATAAAAAAGATCTGGCAATAAATAATAAATCGCTAAGTGTTCTATAAAATATACATTAAGAACAAACATTCGATCAAGTTTCAGGCATTCTCAAACAAAATTCCGAACAGTTCAAAAATAGTTTACAAAAAAAAAATAACTAGGACCCTCAGAATAATAAAACTTATCCGAATTCCAGTATAAAATTAGTTTCTCAAAATTCTGAACCTATTGGATTCAAATCGTTCCCAAAATTTCCGAAATCCTCACAATTGTACAACTGACTACAATTTCAGATTCCGAAAATTCAGGAAACAAAACTTTCGTACAATTTGCGATTAAAATAGAGAAACCCATTCAAAATTCGAATATTCACCGTTCATTTCAATTTCGAACGATTCCCTGACGATTCACTTATCTTCCAAAATTCAACAACTTCCTGAATCCTTCACAGTCAAAAAAAATGCCCTTGAAATTCCCTGAATTCACTTCTTCTGACACCCTACTCTTTGACCAAAATGACTCACATTTTAATATCGTCCACATTTCAGTTTCAATAACTTGAAAAGCTTTGCAGGATTTCAAACTCAAGCGCTATGCCGAGTCTAGGATAAAACTTCAAAGAAAACCTCTCCCATACGACTTAAATTCGCCTGAACAACACGCTTCAAAGATTATAGATCGCGCGAAGTAATCCACGCGATCACCACCGTGAAGAGTGACGTTGGCGCGAGGGAGAAAAAATAGACGAAATAGTTGAAACACGTCGAGAGGGTAGCTCTCGAAGTCATTTCGCCAGGGGATGAAAGAAGAAGAGTCAGTGAGTTGCCGCGCATTCGAGGGGCGAACAATTTATACGCTGGCAAATTTGCGGAGCTTCCCTGTATCTCTCGAGAGCCCGCGATTTCTCATCGCATCGTCTGCTCCCGCGTCTTTCCCAGATAACCCAAGATGCACGCGTGTTTGCAGATCGGATTTTGCCTTGTCTCTAGTCGCATTACACTTTGCGCGACGCAAACGTTTTCAAGCAAACGCTTGAATTCGCTGACTCTTACAATGCGGAGAAAAAGGCATTTTTTTTCACGATGTGAATTTTATATTTTGTGGGAAAATCCGTTAAACCAGAACGTGAGATGGAAGTTAAAGAATGCATTTTTGCATTTTTTTCTACTCTATTGAAATATACCATGCATTTGTAAATTTTTAAGTTAACAAAGTATTATTCATGCTGGTTTTCATTTCTAAGCTTTCGGATTCTGAATAGAAAAATTTGAAGTCCAATTATTTTTGAACCCGATTTCTTCGATTAAAAAACTGGCGTATTGAAAAAAGTAGAATCAGATTCGATGATGATTATCATGAAATACGAAAAAATCATTAAAACCTAAAATCACAAGAAAATCATTAAATACGAAAAAATCGTAAAACCGTAAAATAAAAAAAAAATTAAAATTATCATTAACCTGTCAAAAAATGCCTACTGTCAAAATATGTTCTTATTATCATTCAAAATACAAGCAGCGGTGGAAATAGCATCACTCCACACGTTCGCGTTCATTTATTATCAACAATTTGACGCGATTCTCTAAGATGCAAATTACTTGCACGAAACTTTGATGAAACGTCCGCTCACAAATGACACAAGCTCACGCAATAGAGCGAATGCGACTATAGTTTTCAGCATACATATCCCGCAGGTTTGCAACTATCTGCATTATTAGTGTTAATAATTATAGTGATCGATGAACCCCCATTTCGCGAATCAGGTTTGATTACTATTAGGGCTCTACTATCGTGACGTGTCAGTTGATTTTCCCGAGGCGATCTCAAAGCCTTTGATATGGCCGAGTATTGAACAAGTTTAATATAGGTATTGCAGGTATATTGCTTGGTTTCGCTTGACGTACATTTGATACAACATGATGGCGTTCGCCCGAAGACTTCGACTTGATATTACATAGCCCGTTAATACACGCGTCATTAATACTTTGCCTCGCTTGATCAAATTTGATCAGAGAAGAATTTCGCAATTACAACGTTATACTCTAGAGGTCACGCATTTTTCAATTTCCGAACTTGAGTTACGTACTCCCTGTAGTTTTCCTGGTAATTTCATATCATTTAATGAATAAGAAAAATATCATACATGAATAACTACTATGAAAAATCTGATGGTTCAGTAATCTGCGAGATTACTAAGGGTTTTTTACACTTTTCAAAGATATTGAAAAATCGTGGACAAAAATTGATGGAATCGCCCTGAACACTGAACAGCTTCTATTTACAAATATACAATTTTTGACTGATATTGTTATATTATGATTTGAAATTTACTACAATTCGAAACTGTATATTATAATACTTTTTGAATATTTTCTAATTCTTTTTTGTAATTCCTGCAAATCGCTGGAAAATTTTCGAAAACGTTTCGAAATCTAAATTTTAAATCTAAAAATTCAAGAAACTACTCAAAATCTTCCAGACTTTCAATAACTATATAGGAATACTGTTTTAAACAAATTTAAATTTATTCTTATTGCTGAAATTGCCCTAAAACCTCCCAGAATTATCGCAGATCCTAAAACTTCAGATTTTTCATCACAAACATCACGTTTAATGTAACTTTGTCCGTACATCTCAAGATTTTCAATAATATTACAAAAGTGTAGCGGAGTATTTCATAATTACAGAAAAAAAATAACTCTTCAATTGGCGACAAACTTCGAAAACGACTTCCTACCCTTTCAGACATTTCATGCTTTCATTCGGAGATATTTTCACGGAGGAATTGTTTGTAAAAAATTAAATGAATTATAATATATATTTCGTCCAATGTGTATGTAAATACAAATAACAAATAAAGTTTAAAATCCATGATACGTGAATCACAAAAAAGTCACGAATTTTAAACTTTTCTAGAAATGAATCCCTGGCAAAAATTGTGGGTCAACTTCCGCCTCACTATACCGCCAGCAACTGAACTATAGTGACAAAAACAAAAACAAAAAAAAACTTTACAAACTTTTGTAAACTAAGGGCGACAACTGCTCTCCAGCTTTTTTTATCCCGTAAAAGTACAAAACTTTCCCTTGTAGCCGTCGCGATAGCACTCTCTTATCGCTATCGAGCGTCGCGTCATCAATTTTTCTCATTCCCGCAAAATTTTCGCCATTAAAATTAATCAGCATATCTTGGAACGAAAAAATATTCTTCGCTTAATAAAAAGAGTACTTCCCGACGAGCAAGGGAGTTAATTATCGGTGAATAAATAATGTATTCATTGTTTAGATTTTTAAAGCACGAATTAGCGAATTCAAATTGAACCGCGGCAAAGTACTCGGAGCGTAACTTGGCTTGATTAGCATGTAATAAAAGTTACTCTGGCGCTCGCCATAAAGTGACTTACATGATATCGTAAAAGTTGGTAGTTGCCTTTTTCAGGAGAACTTTTTTTTATAAAAAATGCATTGGCACACGGCGCGAGAATGCTATTTTAGCCGTACGTTTTTATTAATTTCGCGTACGAACTTAAATTTAAAAAAATTGTGACAAGTAGAAGTGACGCAGAAAATTTTGCACGAATTTCTGAATGGCACTTGACTCTCGAGTAATTTTGTAAGTTTTCGTAATTTTTGGTTCGCGAATTGAAGGTGTTTATGAAAACAAACATGCAATGAATTTTGGATGATATCACTCGCAAAATAATGAAACAATTTTCACTTGAATAAATGATGAATTAACGTCGATTTGCATAGCATGTACGCATTTTCGTAATTCAATGTTTTTGTTCTTTATGATTCGCAATGAGAATAATTGGATTGGAAACACATACAATTTGGAAACGCGATTATTGATCGCTCATTAGTAATTTAGAGGTTACCAACGGTGTATTCATTAATTCATCAGTAACGCGATGTATGTAAACGTATAAACATGTTTTTTAACGTATCGAGAAACGTGGAATGATGAAAATGATAGGAACACTGAAATAATTTATTATTCCGTTGATTAACGACAATTTTCCGATATACGTGAAAAATAATAATGCGCATCACCGTGATAATTATCCATGATAATTGTTTAACGTAATAATAGAACATTATTATGAAAATTTGATCCATACAATAAATATCAAATAGTGAAAAATCACGAAGTCACTTGAATTAGTGTACGTTACCAACCGAAATGTCAATTTCATGAAATCAAGTTTCAAGTCACTGATACCATTGATAAAATCATCAGGATGACAGTAAACCTGATTTTACTTTCAAAGTATTTGAAGTTGAATTCTGATGAAGTTGAACAATTTAAATTTTGATTATTTGAACCGTAATTTCATAAGATACAAAAAAAACTTTCAAACGAGTTCTGTTCGACATTTCTTACTCAAATCATCGAGACTAGAATCATGAAAAAACTTATCCATATTTATAAACAGATAGTTTCTTAAGTTAAAAATTAATAACGATTTTTTTTCCCCACAGAATGCTAACAACATATTACACAAAATGTTTTCTAATTTTCATGTTCACTCGGAATGTTCACAACTCATGTGTAGTCGAAAAATTTGTGAAAGCGTGGGGAGGACTCGAAAAACCGTCCACTAAACCCGATCTCCACGAGTCATCGCTGTTTGAACATGAAAATTCTAGGGATTAAACGACCTCAGCTCGTGTTTGTGTAAGATTCGGGAGAATTTTTCCGGGTCACAATTGACAGAACCGAGGGCTTGTCCCGTTCGGAGACGGAGGAAATCAAGTCCCTCCCAAGAGCAACGAACATTAAACCACGAATTTATAATGTAACAGGGCTTACATAAAGTACTCAAAACGACCACAAAATTCATCCTAAGCGGATGAAAATATCCTCACACAGGTTGAAAGCACAAGAACATCAGGATACATACGTCGAAGAGAAAAAAAAAATTTTTTTCGCAAGAAAAAAACCTTTGATCGTCATAAATTGGTTGGGTAAATCAAAAAAACTGAAAATTAGAAAGCAGGTAGTTGACTCAAAAACGCAAAAAACTTCTTTCAAATTCCCCTAAAACAACCGAAATGCGGTGACGTCAGATTTTCGAACTTAGCGCCCTAAATACCTCGTCATTATCGACTGCAACGTCGCGAGATTCGGCGAATTTTCATCAACGACTTACATCGAGTAATTAAAGCAGGCGCCGACGACTTAAATACGTACAAGCTGCTTGCATTATGCAGATGTTGAGCATTGTTTCCATTTTTCCACCCAGAAATTCCCCGTTTGTCGCCGCGTTCATTTAACGAACCCGAGAATTCGTCGCGAGATTGGATGATGAAAAAAAAATATGCCCGCCTAGTTTCCATTGACTAATTTTCCGTGCAATTTCCTTGCCTTTGAGTTATTACAATGTTTTCAATAGCGATGAACCGCGCTTAATAAACTGGCTGAATGAGAAGCAACTTTGAAATTTTTATTTTTCACCGTAAATTTCATAGATTTAATGAAAAATGCAACGTTCCCACGGTATTGAAAAAAAAAAAAATGTTTAGCCCGGCGAAAGGGAATTACCGTTCACGTAATTACCGCCGCGAGAGACAAAAGAGCGTCAAAAACGTACGGTTCTCGAAAATCAGCGAGGTACGTTCTCCGGCTTCAATCACGAGCCTCTTTTACAATAAATAACAGACGCGGCAACATTTTGATGCCGCACGAAAGCAACGAAACATTTTCCTAATTGGCCGATGCATTTATCACGCAACCTGACCCAGACACGCACCAAAGGGCTAGAGACAGAAACAGAGAGAAAATGCAACGTGCGATAATCTTCGACTAAGTTTTATACGATAAAAAAAACTTCCAAAAAAACCTGGTAATGAATGTTGCCACTTCTCAAGAACTTGTGAAACTTCACTTCTACATACCCATTTCTCCATTTTATTAATTTTTTGAAATTGTTCTTTATTTTGCATATCCCTTCAGTTCATATTCCTTGAGGATTGACACATTTTTACGATACGATTCCTACATTTTCATTCAATCGTACCTTTACGGACTTGAAAGAATCCCTAGACAAAAAAGTGATCAAACATCTGAAGCATGCCG
>JAPYZK010005386.1:0-10629 GCA_030522785.1 Platygaster equestris
GCCTGCTCAGGCCCGAAAAACCTTTTTATTGCCTTCGGTGTATAAAGTATCGTATGTCCCAAAGGGCAAAAAGTTGTTTTGGACTCATACGATTATATTTCTCGGCGTCGCCTCGGAATATAAACTCGCATTCGTCCAAAAAAACTTTTTGGCCTTTGGAACATAATATTATACTATTAGAGTAGTACAAAATTCGGATTGAAGTGAAATTTATCCATTTTTTGTATACATACATATATATACTAATTCAATTTTGAAAATTTGGAAATTTTGACGTGAAAATTAAAAAATTCAATCATTCGTCCCTGGTTTTAAATACATTCAGAAGATAGAATGGTTTTAAATACATTCAGAAGATAGAAAATCGCCAAGTCAAAAAATTATAATTTTTTTCCGCAAAGTGTAGATGCTAAAACCTTAACTTTATGAAACTTCTGAAAAAAATGTTTCACACGTCAGATTGTTGTAAAAATTGGTTACTGCACTCGAAAATGCGCCCACTCAGATGAATCCTTATCTCAACAATAATTACGAATGATACTTTTTGTACATCAAGTCATAAAAACAGGACATCTCAACAATTTTGCGAATAATATAGGACACTAGTCACTAGGGCAAAGGAGTCGAAAATAGGACATGTCCCATTTTAATGGTACATCTAGTGAAAATAATTTAATTAGAAATCTGATAATTGAAGTTCACGAGTGTGACTGTTAAGAGAATCTTCAGTTGGTGAACTTCATATCAGTTCATGTTATAACTGATTCTAAAGAAACGCTCGTTTCTTTAAAACGAAAAGTTTCTTCGTACTTCCCAAGTCATTAAATCCAGAAGTCATTAAGTTCGTCCGGGGAAATTTTTGAGCCACGTTTGGCCCGAACTCCTCCGACATCTTGAAGTCTAATGATTCCCTGATAGCCATTTGGGCTTGTCGGGATTTCGGTTTAGATATTATACCTATTATACTTTTCGGACGTAGTTGCTTTCGAAATCGCAAACATTTGAGGATTTTTTAGAATTTCGTTGAATATTCCATATTTATTGCCAAGGATGTTCGTTTATCTTAATTGTCATAGTAGAGATACATCTGAGTAAATTTACGATATAAAACACTAAATATATCAATTCAATCATTTGGAAATTTGGATATTTCAACGTTGAAACTAGATTTTTCGTGTTACGTCCCTTTAAATATTGGAGGAGTACAAGAATTGAATGTTGGCCGAGTTTGCAAGTCGAAATCCAAGTGCGTAAACTCGAAATCTTCTGATAAGGTGGTCAGTGACCACCTTATCAGAAGATTCCGAGTTTACCACTGGTTAGGGGAAATTTTGGAACCGAGTTTGACCCGAGCCCCTTCAACTTCTTGAAGTCTAATGATTCCCTGATATCCATTTGGTCTTTCAGGGACCTCGGTTCTGACGATTTGACGATATATGTATACTTTCGTTATAACATATATACTATATATACGTAGAACATATATACATTCTTACCATACATGAAACCCATGAAACCGAATTTTTAAATGAAAAAAAAAAGAAATCAATCAATACAAGCAGAATAACATTTTTAATTATAATTAATTTTCTAATAACATTTGCGATTATAAATTATTCAATATATGGCACAAATTGTTTCATTTTTAACTTTTTCTCACTATTGACAAAATTTAACAGTTTTGACAATTACCTTGTCCTGGAGAGTTGTGCTTTTTTTGTTATTCAAGATGGTGGATTTTAAAATTGACGAAAAGAAAATCAACGTAGAAGAAAAGCAACTGAACGTATACGTTCAGTTGCTTTTTAGTACATTGTTGTGCAAGCTGGCATTGGTGATTTTGACAAAATGAAGGGTTGTGGCACGAGCCAAAGGCGAGTGTCGCAATCATTTCGTCAAAATCGACAAATTTCGTCAAAATCTGACGATTCGGCAATATATTATACATTGTAATATTATTACAATGTACTTTCGTGACGTCTGTTTCTTTCGATGTCCCAAAATTTGAGTATTTTTCAGAATTTTTATGATGTTAATTAAAGATATTACCAGTTCAACAAATTATCCCACGATGAGCACAGCTGACGTGCAAAATAGAGGTTGCAGGCAATAATTTGAAAGCCCCGAGTCACTGTATTAATTTTCTCCCATTTATTTTAACAATTTTATATCCCCAATTTACCTGATAAATAACACCCAAACACCTGAAAAATGAACTAGATAAAATACGAAACAATTCCAAGTACACTTATGTAAATACGATACATACTCCGGTGATGATTAAATAGGTCGAATGTTGGTGGAACCGAGGGCGTACTGCATTGGCCCCCGGAGCAACCACCGACCCCCTCAAGGTGGTATCCTTTGGGAAGAGTGCTTAGAAACTCCACCCAAGAAAACCAAAACAGAATATCAGACAGACAAACGCACAAATTTAGAATTCAAATTCTAAACGAAGGGTATTTGTGTAATATAGAAAAAACACGAATCCCAAACACAGAAGTTACGATAAGACGAAGTTCACAGGTTTAAATCCAAGTGTGCAAACTTGAAATTTAGACTTGAACTTTCTGTGATTGAAAAATAAAAAAACATATTCGTATAGACCAAATTTCTGGTGAAATTAGTTGCTCTATTCGAATTGTCTCATTTTGTCACCTTAATTGAATTCGAATTCTGTAAATTGTATTCATGAGACACCAATGGGAAAATCTCCAATTAGTAGATTCAATATAAATTCCTGTTCAACGCTCGTTTCTTTATCACGAAAAGTTTCCTCGCTCTTCACAAGTCATTGAATCTCGGACTAATTAAGTTCGTCGGTGCCAATTTTAAAGTCGCGTTCGGCTGGAGCTCCTCCGACTTCTTGAAATCCAATGATTCCCTGATAGCCTGGAGAAGGCATCGGGGCATTTGGGGACCACGGTTCTCTTGGTTCTCACGATTCTACAAGCTCGTGCGTTGTATAACTTTTTCATCATTCCAACCCCAAAATAGGTACTTCAAAATTATTTTTTTATTTTTCTTGACGAATAAATTATGTTCGTGCTCTGTCGCAATCGCTGATTTTGGCGATGGCAATTTTTGGGCTAGATTTTGGCTCGTATAAATAACCCCGTCATTGCCAAAATTGACGATCGCTCCCTGGCAAGGAAATAGCTATTGTGCAGGCGTTAGTTGATTTCAATATTGCAGCATATCATGAGGATTTTTGGACTTTTCAGAATTGTCCCCAAGTTATTATTATTGTTATTTTCGGAGCCACGTTCGGTCGTCAAACTTCTTGAAGTCTAATGATTCCTTGATAGCCATTTGGGCTTTTGGGGACCTTAATTCCCACGATTCGATGATGTACATAATAATATATACTTATGCATAATACTTTTTGTGCCATCCAACTGATTTAACTCTTGATACATCAATTCAATCATCGGGAAATTTGTTAATTTCAACGTCTGTAATAGATGTTTCCTGTTATTTTAGTCTCTGAATATTGAAGTTTAATAGTCAGAATATTGCTGAGTTTGCAAATCAAAATTAATTAATTAATTATATTCATTGGTTTAAATCATTTTATATAATGTCAGGTAATATTTGATAAAAAAACTATCAAATTATTTTTTAATTTAGCTGTTGATTTATGGTTTAATCATTCAAAAGCATCATAACATGACTCACAAGTACTTATTCATGATACATAACATCTATATTGTGTTTTGTTTCCATATTTAAAAAATTGTGACTTCTTGAAAATTCATTAAGTATCGAAAATGTAAACAAACTACACAACAAATGTTATATATATATATATAAATAAAATGTAATAAATAATAATATGATGATTTTCAACTATCCAATAATATATTAACATTTTTAATAATCAAATTGTGACGTAATAGATATGAGCAATAATCAAAAATGACAATTAGAGACGGAATTTGATAATTTTTTTGTTCGGATGTAACTCAAAATGATAAAAAACTGATAATGTATATTATTTCTTGCGTGAAATTGCTGCGAAATCTTATTTTTATATTTAAGAAATCTGCAACCTTCGAAAGTTTCATCCTCTTTCTCAGGGATTTGAAGAAAAAAATTTTTGTCCACTGAACATATTTTGTGGTTGCCTCATCAACCACAAAAATCTGAGATTCCATATCAATTTTTCTTCAACACTAGTTGTTTCCTTATGGAAAAGTAGTTTCCTCGTTTTTCACAAGTCATCAAAATCCCCGAATTTTGGAGCCACTGCAGCAGGAATTCCTTCAACTTCTTGAAGTCCAATGACTCCCTGGTAGCTTTTGGGCTTTCGGGGACTTTGGTTCTCACGATTCGACAGAGCTTGTGTGATATAATATACTTTGTGGCGTTAGTAACGTATTGTTTTACGCTTGTTCTCGGGTTTCGGATGAATGAAATCCTCTTTGGATTTTCTTGAGCCATACATTTCGTCAGCTCGACGAAAAAGTATGATTATTGGTTTGGAATTTCTGATTAATCTTCGCTGAGAAAATTTAACTATAAGTGAAATGTACGTATACATATAGTGTTTCGAGATATTACGAGGTTTTTTTTTTTTTTTCATTCGCGGACAAAAAAAATTTCAAGTGCCCAAGTCGATAATTACGGAAAAATTTATACAAGTGTTTAATGGACTATAATATAGTGTATACGTATACAACATACATGTATAAATTAATGATATTAATAGGGAGAAATCTGCAAATTGAAATCAAATTATTACTAAAATGATAATGTTAGATTTTTATCTAAATTTGATTCACGAACAAAAAATACATTAATTTTATTGTTACTGCAGCCCAGCTTGTTTTCAAAATATAGTCGCCATTATTTTACGATTGGGACAAATTTTGGAACAATGGTTTCCACCTTATTCAACACAAATATTTTCCATAACAAATTGTACCTCAAGTTTTACTAAGATCTTCGGTGTTCGTAGTTCATTTTAAATAATTCTACAAATTTCCACAAATGTGCTTTTAATCATCAAATATCCAAAAATAGTTCCAAGGTACAGAAAGGTTAGGAAAATTATGGTACATGACTGTTCTTCTTGCGCGAAAATGCTGGAAGTCATGATTTCATGGCAGTTCTCGATCCCCACTTTCTAGCTAGTTCTTGTGGGCCCAAATTTTTTGGAAAGCCACCTCTCAGCATTCCCTGCTTGCCTGGTGCTTTATCTCTTACTAATTTCTGGTCTTATTTATCCTCCAATGACCGTAACTAATCCCATTCAACGCTGGGTCTTTGAAATTTTGGTCCCATTGTGCTCCAGCGATTTAATGGCTGGGAATTCTCGGAAGATGTTTTTTACCTGCTTTAGGAATTCTGTGGGCACGAGAGATTCTCCACAGATAGAATAGTTTCGTCCATGTGAAGATTGATCTGTACATTACATAATTTTGGAAAAATTGCAGATTTCAGACTTAATACCACTATTTTTTAAATTTGCGCATTCAAAAACCTATTCATGATTGAATAACTTGTAAACTTACGTTGAATATTTTCGAATTCCTTCAATATTTAGAGACCAATATGTACACGAAAAATCGATAGTTTTAATTCAACCCCGAAATATTCTAATTTAATACATATATTGTATAAATTTCATACCAAATGACAAACCAAACAGGACATGGATTCTTAGTCAGGAAAAACGATATTCCCTGGCAAGGAACGTGAAATATTCATTAAAATGCTGAAAAATCCTCGATATCGAGAGTGATATCGAAGATATCGAATATCGATACGCCAGAAAAGTATATTATATCTGAATCTGAACCGAGGTCCCCAAAAGCCCAACTGGCTATCAGGGAATCATTAGACTTGAAGAAGTTGGAAGAGCTCGCGGCAAACGTGGCTCCAAAATTGCCCCCGACGAACTTGATGACTTCTGGATTCAAAAAAAAAAAAAAAAAACTTTTACCTAATTTCTTTGTAAAGAAACGAGTGTTAAACACGAGTAAATATCAGACCCACAAACTGAAGATTTTCCCATTAATCGCTCGTTAATATAAGTTATTATCAAAATTCTAATTTAATCGTGCGATTAGACTTATGTACTATTTTTATGGACAATGGTCCTATATTATTTGTGAAATTGAAATCGTCCTGTTACTACCACCTTTCTTGGTTTTTTAATTTAATTCCATGGATCATAAAAGTTTCATGTCCATATCACTTCGATTGGCAATTTTATTAATACCCTAAGAAAGTTCAATTTTCAAATTAAAAATCCAACATTTTTATTCGTCCTATTTATATGAATTTCCAAGTTCTGGGCCCGTGAGCAGGATTTTCTCAAGGGAGGGGTTTTGGCTTTTGTTTTATTCGAAATTGAATTTTCTTCACTTCTTTATTTCAGTCATTGCAAAATTTTGTTTTTTTGTGATTTTCATTTTCAGTTTTTATGCTTTTTCAATTTCTGAAGCCGGAGACATAGAAATTCTGAGGCTTTCGGAAATTTCGACAGCATTTTTGGAGATTGTGATAATGTGTAATGGAATTGGATATTTTTTCATCTGTCTTCTTAAACGTCTAAATGGAGTTTTTTTCGTGATTTTAGCAGTTTAATGAGGGTTGTTCAATTTTTCAGTCATTATTACGAACTTTTCGATTTTATGTATTTTGAAAATATGCAATCGTGAAATTTTAGAATGTTCAATTTTGAATCTTTTGTTTTTGGAAATTTTAGAGATGAAACTTCAAGTTTTTCAGGAATTTCAGAATTTTGGGGTTTTAGAAAATTCTCAGTCATGCATATTTTTTAGCAAGCGAAATAATGGACGTTGGAGATGTACAATAATGTTGAAATTTTTTAAGCTTTTGGAATTTTCAAATTTGAGTATTGAAAATTTTTTCAGTTATTCCGAAATTCCCGACAATTTTCAGGGGTTTTTCCAGTTTATTGTAGACCGTTGAATTATTTAGTTTTTTGAATGAAAATTTTGATTCAATGTATTTTGAAAATCTGAAATCATAGAATTTGAAAATGTTCAATTTTGTGTCTTTCATTTTTGGAAATTTTGGAGATAAAACCTCGAGTTTATTAGAAATTGTAGAGTTTTTCGGGATTTGAGAGAATTCTCAATTCTGCACATTTCCAAAAGGGCAAAATAGTTATGAAAGTTAGAGATGAACAATTTTGAAATTTCAAGTGCTTTTGGAATTTTCGAATTGGAGTATCGAGAATTTTTTCACTCATTCCGAAATTCCGGAGTTTTTACAGTGATTTTGTTCAATGTACTGAAGATTGTTTAATTTTTCAGTTTTTGAAATCAAAACTTCGATTGAATGTATTTTGAAAATCCGAAATCATGGAATTTTTGAATGTTCAGTTATGAACCTTCTAGTTTTTGAAATATCTGTGATGAAACTTGAAGTTTCTTATAGGAATCACAGATCTTTTCGGTATTTGAATTTCTGGAAAAAAAATTCATAAAGTTCAAAATTTTGAACTCTGACTGCTCAAAGTTGTGTATTGTTCCATTTCAATAATTTGCATGACTGATCCCCTTAATTTCGAACAGTTGCCTATATTTCCAAAGCGTCTTAAAAAATGGCTATAATTCGAGAAATTCGAGTAATTACAATAATTCCCGTATATGTTTTCAAGTTTTATTCAGCTCATGTCGGAATTTTTCCGATTTCCCGTCTTTCCTTTTTTCTATGGCTGCATAGTACAGAAAAACGAGCAACAATTTTAGATCCGAATCCTGTAAAATGTCTGCGGACGTACGATAACGCACGAGAGAGAACTGAAAAAGCGATCAATTAAAAAAAAAACGCAATCAAAGTAATGGGAGAGTTCTCTCGTCATCGGGGAAAAGAAAACGTTATGATTTCGCGACGTATGTGTGTAACGAGGGCGCGGTTAAAAAACGCGCAAGCTTGACTCCTCTTTTTGTCTTTTGCCTTCTCGTTCCATTGCAACGATCTCTTCATTCGTCCTGAGCACTTGGTACCCGGTGTAAGATCCCGTTTTCCCACGCTCGCTAACTTTTTCGAGATGCGCCCGTACTCGACCCATCTTCATTTTTTTCTTCTCTTATTTTTCTGCGTTTCGTTAACATTAACCGTCTCTCAAACACAGAAATTTTGTTTATAATTAATTTTGATGAAGCGGCGTTTTTATGCATGAGTTTTCTATGGATCTGAAAAACGTTGTTAATATTTATATAAATTACGAGAAATTTCGTATCATAAAATGTTGCAGATGGTATTTGAATTGATTGTAAGAAATTTCGAGAAATTAATATTCAGAGATGAAAAAGCTCATCGGAATAGTTTTGAAAATAATCTGATGTTTGATAACAATTTTTCTGGATTCTGGAGACTTGATCATAGGGAAGATTTTCTGTAGAATGAAAAAATTTGTTGCATTATTTTGGAAATGAGCGAAAACGTTCAAAAAAGTTAAGAATTACTTGAAGTACGCAAATTTTTCTGAATTTTCCTAAATTAATGCAATTTATCAAAATTTTTCGAAGTATGTAATCGCAAATGGATTTGAATAAAGTAAACAAACTTCAAAATTTTTGAAAAAATTTACGAAAATCCCTAAAAATATACAAAAAGAACCAATTTTACAAAAATGCAAAATTTTTCAAAAAAGTTCAGAATCACTTGAGGTACCCCAAAATTTTCTGAATTTTCCTAAATTCATGCAATACATCAAAAATTTTCGAAGTATGTATGCACAAATTGACTTGAATAAAGTTAACAATTTTTAAAGTTTTCGAAAACTTTTTGGAAAATCCCGAAAAATATACAAAAACAATAAATTTTCCAAAAATGCAAAATTTTTCAAAAAGGTTCAGAATCACTTGAAGTACCCCAAATTTTTCTGAAGTCCCCTAAATATAATGCAATTTATCAACATTTTTCGAAGTATGATGCACAAATTGATTTGAATAAAGTAAACGAACTTCAAAATTTTTGAAAAAATTTACGAAAATCCCGAAAAATATAAGAAAACAATAAACTATCCAAAAATACATCGAAATATAAAAAAATTCTAGAATTATTGAAAACTCACGAAAATCCCAAAAACTGATACAAAATTTCGAAAAATTCTTCATCTATTTTTTCCCTAACACTCAAAAAAGGTCGAAAATCATAGAAAAAAATTGTACAATGAAGAAACCTTGATTCAAAAAATGGGCACACTTATTTTACAAGAGATACTATATAACAAACACACGTATCATCTCAGAATAGTGTTATAAAAAAATAACCTTGGTAGGAAAGTGCGGATTTTCTTAAAGAAATCCAACGGTTTTCCGCGGTGACCTCGTTGAACAGACAAAGGCAAAGGTAGTAACCACGGAAGAATGCAAAGCGTCCAAGTCGGTCGATTTGAGAGGTTCGTTACGCGACAAAGTTGTGAGAACGTGGCACTAAAATGCCGAGGGTTTTTGGTTAGGAAGAGCCGAATTTCTGGGGATGCCGAGAAAATAGAAAACAATGAAATTATCTCCGAGATTTTCCCGAGCGGAAGTCGACGAGCTTTTATTTTTTACAAGCAAAATAGAAGGAAAACTCTAGAGATGGTTGAGTTTCGTTATGGAAGAGAAGATTAATTTTTCAACATTTAACCCAATTTTACGGGATTTTTCTAAACTCGTTTCAACAATTCAAAAATGGAATTTTACGATTCAGTGAATTTTAAAAAATGGTAAAAACCCTTCCAGGTCAATCGTATTTTACGTGCGCTGTCCTGGTTTCCGTATTTTTCGAAAGATTTCCGTATTTCTGTATTTTTGACCGATTTCATACGAGAATGAAACATTTTACGTTGAAATTCAAATTTCTGTAAAGTGGAATATGGAGATATGTCTCCAAATTTGACATCTTTAGCATTTTGATAATTTAGAAAGGTATGAAATTTCCGAGAATTATAAAAATTTTCAGAATTTTAAATGTTTCAAAAATTTCAAATTTTTCGATTATTGTGGAATTTCGAAAAAATCTCGATCATTTTGAAGATTATGAAAGATTTAAAAATTTTCAAAGTTTCGAGAATTCTAAATATTGTTATTATTCTGAAATTTTGAAAACTTTGATAACTTAGAAAATAATGGAATTTTCGAGAACTATGAGAATTTCGAGAATTTTCAAAGTTTTGGTAATTTTAAATATTTTGATTATTGTGAAGTATCGAAAATGTTAGGAATTTTGAAAATTTTCAATAATTACGAAAATATTAAGAATTTAGAAGTTTGAAATTTGAAAAACTTGTAAAATTTCGACAATATTTGATTTGAGAATATCAATGATAAAATTTTTTAGTGTATGGATTTTTAAAGAATTTTCAAAGTTTCGTGAATGTTAAATATTTCGATCATTATGAAATTCTGAGAATTTCGAAAATTTTGAAAGTTCATAAAATGATGCAATTTCTAATAAATCATGAGAATTACAAGAATTTTTAGTTTCTAAAATTCCAAATATTTTGATTATTGTGCAATTTCGCAAATTTCAGGGATTTCGTAAATTTGAAGAATTTTTATTCTTTTAAGAATATTTAAATTCACGAAAATATAATATAGAATTTCCACATTATAAGAATTTCGACGATTTTCAAAATCATAGGAATTTAAAAATGTT